>SNQJ01S0173637.1:17524-33124 GCA_010110895.2 Picea sitchensis | reverse complement strand
CTCCTTATCAGCTGGTCTATGGTAAGCAAGTTTTGTTACCTATAGAATTTCAAATTCATACTTTTAAACTAGCAGCTGATTTAGGAATAGATCTTTCCGAAGCACAAAAAGAAAGGATCATGCAATTAAATCAATTAGATGAGATGAGACAGGCAGCAGTTGAACACAACACTTTGATACAACAGCAAAGGGCACATTGGCATGATAAGTATATCAAGAAGAAACGGTTCAAAGAAGGAGACTGGGCTTTGTTATTTGATTCAAAATTCAAATATTTCAAAGCTAAATTTACAACTCATCGGCTTGGTCCTTATGAGATTGCAGAAGTATATGACAATGGCTCAGTCAAATTACAAACAATAGACGATGAGGCAAGCTCATTCATAGTCAATGGACATAGGCTAAAGCTCTACAATAAGCCTGTAAACAAGGAAGACTTTCTGTAGCAAATATCTCAACAGAATGAGATGGAAGTGTTGGAGAGACATAATCATGTGTCTCCTTCACATTCTCCTTAAAAACATATGAAAAAAAAATAAAAAATAAAATAAAAAATATAAAATAAAAAATATAAAAAAAAAGAGAAAAAGAAAAAAGGGAGTTTAGTTGTGAAAACCTAGGAAAATGGCACAATATAAACTCGAATTTTGATTGGAAAACCAAGTAACATTGGCCAACCAAAATTCTTCAAATAATAATAATTTTCATCATTAACTTCTAGTTTCATTTTTCAACTTCAAAAGTTTTACAAACACTTATCTTTGACTTGAGGACAAGTCAATAAATAAGGCTGAGGGGGATAAGGTATATTTTGAAAACCTTTCAAGCCTTCTACAGATGACAGCATGCATTAAAAGAAAGGAAATTTTCAATCAGCAAAGGGACCTGAAAGTATCAATTTTCAATCAGCAGAGGGACCTGAAAGTATCAATTTTTCAATCATCAATCGGCAGAGGGACCTGAAAGTATCAATTTTTCAATCAACAGAGGGACCTGAGATACTAAGCAAAATAAATACAAGAGGAAATTGAGGACTTACACCAACATTCCATCCAGCTTCAGTCAAGCAAAACACAATGAGCAAACAAGTTAGTATATATTTTCCTTTTTAATGCTTTAAATTTGAGAATTCTTCCTAAGCTAAGCAATGATAAATATCCTATCCTTCCTTTCCCCTACATCATCTTTTCATCACTCCATTTTCATCCTCAAAAGCATTAAAAATGGTACTTAAATGAACCACTTTTGGTTTCCAAAGGAGTTATAAAGAAGGATCGGGTTTCAAATACCAAAACACATTGTTTGTTTTGAGCTGTCAAATGCTTTGTTTCTGAAGACATAAGTTGCATACACAGACTGAAGTATTGTTGCATAGATTAAGGGTGGTTTGCATATACATTTAAAAAGGGGTTATAAGAAGAAAAGTTCATGTTTGATGAAGAGGTTGGAAACAAATTTAGGGAGTTATAAGTCAAGTAAACATTTAAAAAAAAAAAAAAAAACCATTTCCTATAATGATTGCAAAGAGGAGAAGAGTACAAAGGTACAAACAGAGCAACACCTTCAGCTATGATCATTGTACAAACCATTTTCAAAAATAAAGACCCTTGATTAAATCTCCTCCAACGTTTTCTCTCCATAAAACAAAAACGACTCAAATAACTTTCATATTTGTTGGGTCTCACCAAACATTGCACGTTGTGTCTCACTTGCACACTCCCGGACTTGAACCGTCGACGCACATTTGCATACACTTACCTCCATTTAAAAAATTACACGCTCTGTTCACAATTCCAACGCCATCCCAAATCCCTATACTCTAGCACATTGTTCCTCCTACGCATCCAAAATCCCTACTCTCTAGCACATTATCCCTCCTACTCATTCCTATCCCAAAATTCGTTGATATAAACACGAATTGTTTGTTGACAATTTCACTGTCAACATACAATATTTAGTTCTGTGGAAGAAAACGCGGGAGGTTGATACGTGGGGAAGCAGAGCAGAGAATGTATCCAAATAGGAGTCGGCCATTGAAGGTAAGCTCGAACTTGAATGATTGAACAACCAAGTATAAAATTCAAACATCCTGTGGCATATTTTTGAAACAAGACAGTTCATTTTTAGCAGGGGCCGAATGAAAGAGGGGAAATTGAGCCAGAATTCAACAAAAAGCCTGAGAATTTTTTTTGAAATTACCAGGTATGCTCTTGCATAATTTTTTTATGAACAGAGAACAGTTTAGGAATTTAAAAATAAGGAATTTCCTTTGCTTATTGAACAGAGAATCTTCTTGAAGACCATACACAGAATTAAATCCACACAGAGTCTGAAAGTTTAAGAAATTTTGGTCAAACGAATTGCAGAATTGAAGCTTTTAGACCTCCTTTCTATAAACAGTGGAAATATTTTAGGTCTTGTTTTTGAAAAATTTGGAAGTATGATATCTAGATATGAACCAGAGAGGCTTGTTGCATCAGAAATACACAAAGATTGTATACAAATTTTGGAGCAAAAACAATGGATAGGTTTCCTTGAAAAATTTGATGGATTTTGTGAAGGAGTTGCCTTAGAATTTGCTCACTCATTTGATGGGGAAAGAGCTACTATTGGAAACCTTACCATTAGGATCACTGAAGATAGCATTGCACATGTCACTGGACTTCCTCAATTAGGAGAGAGATATTTCAAAACCAAGCATTTCAAAGATAAATCATGGGTACCTTTTATTTCCAGGTCAAGGGTAGCAGCAGTAAATTGGAAGAAGGGAATCCCAAGAAGTTGGTTGGTTCATCCCTGGGATAAATTAGCATACCTCATACAGAAATTTATAACTTGTGAGGGAAGGTTTAGCATCATCTACCTATATCATATTAAATTGCTACAACATTTGAGAAGTGACTGTGAAATCAATATGCCTTATTTTCTCTTACAAAGTCTTTCTAAAATGGCCAAGGTTGTCCAGAAACAAGGAAGGAACACAGAAAAGAGTTTATATCACTGTGGTTTTATTAAAATGATCATTAAAAATGAACTACAGAAGCAAAATTTGATTTGGCAACAGTTTATCGTTGAAAATGGTTTTGAAACAACAAAGGAGGAAGAAGAAGAGGAGCAAATTTTAGTTGTGATTGATGATGAGGGAGAAGTACAGCACCCCAAGGCAACAAGCCCAAAACCGCCTATGGGGAGGAGAAAAACAAGAAGTATGGTGATAAAAGAGAAAGAACTTGAGGAAAAAGACAAGATTTTTACCACTTATGAAAGGAAGTCAAGAAAATGCCAACAAGTTCAAAAGGGCCAAATACAAGAAAATGATGATGAAGCACAACAAGCACAGTATGCACATATTCAGACTCTAGAAGCACAATCATTGGGAAATGATGGTTTTGAGGAACATGAAACTTCTACCTATGAACAGATGAGAGTAGATGTGGAACAATTAATCAGGGACATGAAAGAAGAGCCTCAAATGGAATAAGTGGCTGGTACATCCACATCTGAACTTGATAGGAAAAATAAGAAATTAAGGGAAATGAAGAGAAAAATCAAAGAAATTGAAGTCTTATAAAGATACATAAAAACAGAAAACGAAATGCTAAGAACTCAAAGTCACAAAACACAGGAGGAGAATGAAACTTTGAAGAAGAAGAAGAAGAAGCTTCAAAAATAGAACAAGTTAATCTCCAAACAAGCCTATAAGTGGTTCCAACAGAAAAAGGCATATAAAGAGAAGTATCAAAGAATGAAAGCACTTCATACAGCTCAGGTGAATGTGGAAACATTATTGCAGGCAGCAAAGGTAGCAGAAGATTAGTGGCAAAGGTTCAGGGACATTTTTGTGCATGAGGACATGCAAGGACTTCCTCTTGGGGGAGATGTTGAGTACATTTTTATGCTTCCTTTTTGCTCTATAAACCACACTTTTGCCTCTATATCCATCCATTTTGTCTTCATTTCATTCCATATTTTCCATGAAATAGCTTATGCAAGGTATATTATCATTCTTTAGCTTAAGAATTGAGTTTTCTAAATTTTGGCATTAAAATTGAAAATTTATCAAAAATTACAGGATTTGACTAAATCCCGTAATAGCTCCGAGGTTCGTATACTTGCAGGACACCTGAGAGAAATATAAGACTTGGGTCATGTTCCCTGATGTAAAAGGATGGATAATGAGCTATCAGCTTCAAGATCTGAGCCTACTAGATGTCCGGTCAATGTTGGTCAAACAGGGCCACTTCAGCAGAAAATACCATGTTTTAGCCTCAAATCATAGACAGTTTTGGATTTTCGTGGGATTTGGCCATATATTGTGAATCTGAAGGAGACATTCGACCTTCCTAGGATATTATGGATCTGATTATGATATTTAGGAGACTTATTATCATTTTTAGTTTTAAAACTCTTGTATAAATACTCTTAAGCATAAACTAGTAGACAATCTAGATGTGAATGAAGAAACTTTCGAATTTGCACTCTTAAAGATCAGTTCTATGTCTTGTTCCTGTTAATGCCTAGGATATGATGATTTGAATGTTGCCTGGAGCTCTTTCTTAGCTGAGACAACTCAAGTGTACCAGTGAAGCATTGGAGGGCCCCCTTTGCCAAACTAGTACACTCTTTCTTTTTGTTCTTTCCAAGTAATCTTTGATACATGTTTTAGATCAGATCTTGTTGTAGATGAGTTTTTGACTTTCTGTAGTTAGATGAATTCCATAGCTAAGTCATATGCTTAATGTTTCAAAGCTTTNTAATGTTTCAAATATTTACTCATATTGTGAATGATTTCTTGAATAAGAATTCAATGTGTAGTTTGCCTTCAAACATTGAGATAGTCATGAATGCTTTTTGAGTTATTTATGCTTTCATTACTTTGATTTAATTTGATGATAGTTGCTAATGAATGAATAAAAGAAGACAATGAATGCATCTCTTGAATAAGAGTTTTGTTCTTCTAGCATTTGATAAGTCTTAGAACTAGTTCGAACATCTCTTGAATGCTTACTGTTGATACTCTTTAGAAAAACAATTCCTGATTACTGTTATGAGATCTATGAATAGGACTTATGAATAAAAGCTTAGCATCTCTTCCATATTTAGCCTTAGAATAGGTTTTGGTTTATCTCCATTAAATATAAAAACTATCTCTAAATCCATATACTTTGGACGTGCCTCTAAGTCTTACAAACACCGGATTGACAATCATTTGTACTCTAATTTACATCAGTAGATTGGAGCCTAACACTGACCATTTTGGATTTGACTCTAGAGAATTTGGAGTACAACTCCGAAGAGCTCTGAGTAAGACAACTCAAATATTATAAGGTTACTAATATATATTGTTGCACGTGAAGGAAGTTTAAATTACCTGAAATAATATATTTTAATGCAACCTGGGTGCATTATGATGGAGTTTGGGTACTTTACACTGCAATTAATTATATTATGATATAATTAATTAATTGCATTATAATGTGTTTATAACCTATATAATTAAATTAGTACTTAACCATTCCCAAGGAAAATGGAGAGAAAGTAAATCCTCATTAATTGTCAGGCCAACATTATTAGGCTAAGTAAAAACGTAATTACGGGGGTAATTAATTTGTGAAGAAAAATTATCCCTAATGAGGATTAAAACGATTGAATACCTAGGAGTGGTATTTTAAGAAAATATCGATTAAGCAAATTCGTCAGTTTATAGGAAATGGGAAAATTTCAAGATCGAGTCGAGAAAGCCTACGTACCCTATGCTGATGTAGTGAGTCATGACGGGCCCCCATGTCGAGTGGATACTAAGCCACATGTCACAACATGACACAGGTACATGGTAGCAACAGTGACCAAGGAGGCGAGCAAGATTCAATCTCAGCCATAGATTTCCAAGGTATTGATATAAGATAAGCGCAACTGGAGAATGAGAAGGGTTGTTAACCACAGTGCAAATTGGAGACTCTGAAGTAATTAGGATTGTTGGATCTATAGGTTAGATCTTTCAAAGTGTGTGTAGTGGGAGAGAGTGTATCAGAGTGGAGTAGGTGTGGGAAATCTTCTAACTACGATGAAAGAGAAAATATTTAAACCAACAACAAGGAAGTTAGATAGGTCAGGTGGTAGATGCTAAGTCGGTTCCATGTTGGATGGCATAAGTGACGAGGAACCACGTGGTTTCCACATCGCACTAGAGATGAACTCAATGAATGAAAGTATGGAAATGTTGGAGAGACTGTAACTTCTGATCCAGAGCTCATGTCTAAGAATGGTTATAGTCGGTGGAAATCTCTTGATGAGCATAAGATGATGGTATCCTATAGGTGAGGATTTGAGACGATGGAAGAAAAGAGAAAATTTAATACCCCATTCCCTAAAAAGGTACTTAGGGGGTTGGGTGTGTGACACTTTAGCATTGTATTTGTTCCATAGTTTAGCAGAGTACCTAGGAGTGGTATTTTGAGAGCATAACATAGGAGGACAGATCTTTTAGTAGCCATACAGACCACAATTTCAAAGGAAACTCCACAGAGAGCGCATCTTTCTTTGTACTTGCATTTGAAGAAAAGAGAGCAAAGTAGCCTCACATTCTAGCTAGGTTTTCTCCTGTATTGGGTTTCTGAGGTTATATCTTGTGTTTACATGTGAATGGTGTGTGAGTATTTATTTGTGTTCTCTATTTTTCACATTTCATCTATTTCATACATTTAAGCAGAAAACTAGTAATGAAAGAATATGAGATCTAAAGGAAATTAACATTCATAGAAAGATTTTAGTATTTTTATTAGATCTGTTGTGATGAATTGTCCAGTGGAATATCCATGGAAGTTTATATAGATCATATTAGTATTGGAGTAGGTTTATTTGGGGTATTTGTGGGAAGTTGCAGGGATCCGAGAATCTATTTAAGAAGAAATTTAAAGAACCCTATCCATGGCCGACGAGTCTATTCATAACAACCCTTGAGATCCACCATAGGAGAGATTAGTGAGGTTGGAAGAGGAAGTCACTGACATATATCGTAATATATCCCTCCTCATGGAGGCTCTATCAAGCAAGCTCGTACCATTCAAAGAAGTTGGAGGATCAAACTTAGAGATCGGATAAGACGAGAAACTAGGGGACAACGAAGACCCAGAAAAGGAGTTGTGGAAAGAACCCAAGAAAGAGTAGTCAAGTTCCAATACCATAAACCCTTCACATTATTTATTCAATATGGAAGAAAGTGACCATAAAGCCATACCAAGGTGAGATCGATGCATTAAAAATAAATCATTGGTTGCGGAAACTAAATGTTTATTTCATCGTTCACCACGTAGATGAAGAAAAAAATATATCATTTGTTAGACTGAAGTTAGAGGGCCATGCCTTAACCTAGTGTGAAATCCATACTGAAATTCTAGGTTGGAGGGTGGATCACCAGTACTAGGTGGGAGGATTTCAAAAACCTCATCAAGTCCCAATTCTACCCTATTAGGTATGTAGAGGACCAATGGATCTGATGGCACTACTTCAGGCAGAAGCAAGGGAAGATTGTATAGGAGTACACTATCGAGTTCAGAAAGATGGCCATCATGTGGGGTATCTCTCCCAAGAACCCAAATGTACTCCTCAAGTATCTGGAGGATTTGCGTAGCCATCTATGAAAGCAAGTGATTTTTTTCAATCCAAGGACAATGGACAAGGCATGTGTACATGCATAGTATCTAGAAAACATAGGTCATAAGAAAGGGCATCCAAGAAGAAAGAGCACCTAGAAGCTTCCAAGGAGGGGAAGAAGAAGCAGAAAGGGGGAAAGGATAAGAAGACGACACCCACTGCACATTAGAGCAAGGATCTTAGCAACCATTTTAACCATTGCAATATTGATGGGCACACTGAGGAAAAGTGTTGGAAACTAAATCCAAAGTTGAACCCAAAGAACTGTAAGAAGGATGCAAAGAAAAAGAATGTTCTAGCCATGGATTCAAGCAATCAGTCGGTTGAAAGCATCTCCGATGTGGATGAGAATATTGTCTACACATTAGTGCAAAAGGAGGTGAATTTGAGTAGCCTTCATCACCAGGAAGAGAAGGATATGACCAAACTCTTCCACATCAATATCCAAGTCAAGAAGACCAGGATAGATGCCATGTTTGACTTTGGTTCACATGCTAATCTCATAGCAGTGGACCTGGTTAGAAAGCTTGAATTGGAGGTTCGAGGTCATCCTAGCCCATATCCATTGGGATGGGTAAACAAGGATGTAGAGATCAAGGTAACAAAATAGTGTAATATTAAATTTGTTGTAAGTGTTGATTTTATTGATGAAGTGGAATTGGATGTACTACCCCTTGATGTATGTGGAGTAGTGTTTGGAATCCCATAAATGTATATGAGGGATGTAGTCTTCATGCGGAGAGACAACCAATACCGACTAATCAAGGACGAGAATTCCTACACCATCAACGCGCATAAAGGCAAGTCACAGATCTCACTGGTAAGTGCCAACCAAGCCAAGAAGTTGATTAGTTTCAGTAAGAAATATGTTTTACTTTTCTTAAGAGAAAATAAGGATGAGAATGAGTCGATAAGAGTAAAGGCATCCTTGGAGGGGTATATTAAAGAGAAGAAACATCAATTGAAAAATTTTCTACATGCATATTGACGAGTGTTCCAGGAGCCTAAAAGGCTACCACATAAGAGGGAAGTAGAGCAAGAAATAAAGTTATTGTCAAACTCCTCATTGTTAAATATTGGGTTGTATAGACATTCTATTCTAGAAGCAAATGAAGTGAAGAAGTAGTTGCAATATTTGTGGGTCACCTATCATGATTGTACCAAAGAAGGATGGGACTTTGTGAATGCGTATCAACTACAGAGCATTGAAAAATATTACACTAAAAAATCAGTACCCTCTACCCATCATCGATGATTTGTTAGATCAATTGAAGCACGTAAAATATTTCACCAATTTGGATCTCAAATTGGGATACCACCAGGTACGTGTCAAGGAAGAAGATACCTGGAAGATTGCCTTCAAGACAAGGCTAGGTTTGTATGAATGGTTGGTTATTCCATTTGGTTTATGTAATGCACCAGCTACGTTTATGAGAGTGATGAATGATGTTTACGCTCATATCTAGATTCATTTGTTATAGTCTATTTGGATGATATATTGGTTTATAGTGCTACTTAGGAGGAACACATCTCACATCTCATGCAAGTGTTGGAGAGTCTGAAGAAGCACCAATTGTTGGCTAACCTCAAGAAATGTGGGTTTTCTCAGTATTCTTTGGTGTATTTTGGGTATGTGATTGATGGATGGGAACTCGAGATAGATCCCACAAAGATGGAGGCCATCATGAAATAGTCATTTCCTACAAATGTCATGGAAGTTAGGAGTTTTGTTGGGGAAGCATAGTACTTGCGAAATTTCATAGCTTCATTTACAATGGTAGTTGTACCACTCCACACCATAACGACGAGTGGTAAGAGTTTACAGTGGGTGAAGAATAAGTAGAAGGCTTTCGATGAGCTGAAAAGAGTGACCAACGAAGCACCATTTCTCGCACTATAAACTTGCAAAATCCTTTCGAAGTGGAGACAAATGCAAGTGGATATGCAATGGGAGTATTTTTTATGTAAGGAGGAAGGCATGTATGCTATCATTCTGAAATATTTCATGGGGCATTTCTCAACTACCCTACCTAGGAAAATGAACTGTATGCCCTGGTTTAAGTTGTCAAGAAGTGGAAGCACTATCTAATGGGAAAGGAGACCATCATCCACACATATCACCAGTCGTTATAGTGTTTGCGGGCCTAGAGTAAGCTTTAGAAAACCAGACATTACAAGTGGACGGGGTTGTTACGACAATTTCATCTAGTCATCAAGTATAAGAAGGGAAGCACAAATAGGTTGGAAGACATGCTTTCAAGGCCACCCACATCCAATATTACAACTTTGGGAACTCTTATGCACATGGATCATTTTACTCATAATGCATACAAAGAGGCATACACAAAATATGAGCACTTCAAGAATGTGTTTTGATNAAATAGGTTGGAAGACATGCTTTCAAGGCCACCCACATCCAATATTACAACTTTGGGAACTCTTATGCACATGGATCATTTTACTCATAATGCATACAAAGAGGCATACACAAAATATGAGCACTTCAAGAATGTGTTTTGATAGATACAAGGACAAAATCATATAGAAGAAGGTGACGACAAGGCTGACTGTCATTTTTAGAATGGGTTACTCAACTATCTCTGTGTCCCTAAAGTTGAACGAATACAACTTATCAGAGAGGCTCACACCTCCAAGGTTGTAGGACATTTTGGTGTTGGGAAGACAATTCCCAACTTACAAAGGTATGTGTATTGGCCCAGAATCCAAGAAGAAGTAGCATGGTATATTAGAGGATGTATACTTTATTGTATTATCAAGCCCAGTAACAGAAAGCAAGGTCTATACCATCCCTTACTTGTACCCACTCGACCTTGGGAAAGCATTTCCATGTATTTTTGGGATGTTTATCAACAACCAAGAAGGGACATGACTATCTATTTGTAGTAGTTGACAGGTTCGGCAAGATGTTCATTCTCATGCCTTGTAAAAGGACCATCAAAGGATAGGAAGCAACAAACATGTTCTTTGAACGGGTCTAGGTTCACTTTTGGATACCAAGGAACATCATCGTAGACACGGATACCAAATTTCTCAATACATTTTGGACTACATTGTGGGAGAATATGGACACTGAGTTAAAGAGATCTACAGTGTTCCATCCACAAGCAGATGGGCAGATAGAAGTAGTCAATAGGACTTTGGTGCAGCTTTTGAGGGGTTATAATCAGAATCATCTGAAGACTTGAGATGAAAATTTGATCTATATGAAACACTCTTATAACAGAGTAGTCCACACTTCTACTGGTAAGTCACCTTTTGAAACTTTTTTTGGATATTTTCGACCTTCACCCTTGGATGTTATATATGGATAGCAAGGACGAGTGAGGGAGAAACTCATGGGAGATGCATTAAGAGCATAAACATTTGTTGAGAAGATTAGGAAAATTGATTTCCAAGTACAGGAGACGCTAAAGAAGTCACAGGAAAAATACAAGGCCAGACATGATCAACACATAATCGATAAGCCATTCAAAATGGGAGACAAAGTTTGGTTACAGCTGAGCAAGGAAAGACTACAAGGTCCTAATAAGAAGATCAAGGCTCTATGATATGGACCTTTTGATATATTGGAGAAGGGGTGAGATAATGCATACAGACTCAATATACCCCCATACATGCAGATTTACTTAGTGGTGAATGTGGAGAATTTCAAATTCTACGAGCCTTCCATGTTGGATCAGGAGGAGGAGAAGGTCCTACCTTCCATAGAGGACTTAGCACCAAATGGTCATGCATAGTTGGAAAAGGAAACATTTTTATAGAAGAAGCTCAAAACTACAAGATAGAGGCTATCAACTTTTAAGCATTTAAATGCATTCAATTTTAGATCTGAAAATTACTTTCAAGTTACATCAAACAATAAACTAGGGTTGTTATCACTGAATAATTTTACATTGAAATTATGACAGAAACTTACAGCAGAAACATAAAGATCAGAGAAAAATCATCGATACACATGAGACACAAAAAAAAATTAGTTTCATAAATTTTTATAATTGAGAAATTTTGAGGAAAAAAACAATCCTCTTGGAAAATTTACACCTTCAGCGAATTTCCCAGAAAAATAAATAAATAAATAAATAAACGAACTTAAAAATATGTTGTTGTACGACATGTATGGCATGTTGTACATCAGTCATACGACCTGTTGACATCATTTGTATTGCATGTTGACATCATTCGTACGTCATGTTGACATCAACCATATAGACATGTTCTGCCTAGAAAAATCTCACACATACGATCATGCGGATCTTCTCCACACGTGCAGCCCTCTTCCTATTGTACGGTTGTATTGTCTACTCCACACATGTGGAATTCTCTCTCCTCTCCATACACATATGAACTCACATGTGTGGCTTCTCTCCTTGGCTGGAAAAACTGAAAGAAGAAGGTTTAGAAACCCTAGGCCAAATTTGTCAAAGTGCAAAATTTCCTTTGTTGAAATTGCCACCCCAATCTTCTTGGCACAAGTGCTCACTCACTTATGTCAACTCCATAATTTCACAATGAGATGTCAAGTGTCTCCTCACATTGCCTCTCCTTTTATAGGAGTCTAAAGTGAGTTTAGAGTCCCTTAACTTAATTTAAGGAGCCCTTCACTAAACTCAACATTAAACTAGAATTGTTTATTCCTCCATGTGGGTGTGAAGCCCCAACCAATCCCCAACTCAATATACAGGGGGCTTTCACCAAACAAAATATGAAATGTGAGTGTCAATAAATATTCCTACATGCCCAACACCAAGGCCAATGTAGGAATACTTCTCGATGATACAAAAGCATCAACACTCCCTCTTAGCGAAGGAGGTATTCCATCCATTATCACTTGGAATTATGTCAGTATCCCACACTGAAAGTGGATATACCACCCACACTATATTTACTACCACAACTTCTCTCCAATCCACCTAATTGGTTTCTCCCTCTGACACATAAGCAAATCTTGTTGTATGACATGGACCCTTCTTGGAAGGCACCCTGCTCCTAGAATCCTCACGCTTTTGAGCTTCATGCCTAGCTTACTCAACCCATGAAACCTTATTGATAGTCTTCCATATGGATTTCGGTGGCCTCCCACCTATTCCAACTAGCTCATTTTGGCATTTTTCTAGTTCGACAGTTTTTTCCTAGTTTTCGGGTCCCTGACTTCCGGGGCTGTTTTGAAGCCCTAAATAGTGTTTTTAGGGCTCACCGCAATCAAGAAGTGTAGGGCTTGCCACAGAAAATATGTATAGTCCTCGGATAGACCTTTCCAACAGGCTATCGTGCGCCTAAAACAGAGATCGTATGCAAAATTTACGACCCTGGGAAGTTGATGTACTAACTTACCCAAACAAGGCCCACATGACTTTTAGCACTTCATCTCCTAGGGTTAGGTTTTTGGATGTCTAGGGTTTTTAACATTCATGTTTATTGTAAAAATGCCTTGAGAGCCTCAATGTAATCATCTTCTGGTGAATGAGCGCAACCGTCACATCTCTTCTCAGAGATAAGCCGCCACCATTCTAGCAAGCTTGTTTCCGTTGCATTTTATAGTTTCGTCTTATTTCCTTATTGAATAGAAACCAGTTTTACTGTATATCTATTATTTTGTGTTAAGCATATTTTGATAATAATATATATTCATTTTGTTCTGCTCATAAAATATGGATTAGTGGTATCAGAGTTGTCTTCTCCTTGTCGTTCTTAATGCATGTCCCCAACGAAGTCAGGGTACAAAGAATTGGGTCTCGAGCTTGTTTCTCTTGAGGAAAAAAGATCATGCATGCTCAAGTGACCTCTCATGGAGGGAGAAAATAAAGATGACGGGACATGAGATCCCTTCAAAATGTTGTTCGAGGAAGCCCTCACGCAACAGAGGAACGAGATGATGGATAGTTTTTCGCAAATCCTTTGGTGGCTACCAATAGGCGACACATCTTCCTCAAACGGAGGTGTCGCCCCCTTTAAGGTACAAATCAACTTCGATATTCCTATATTTGAAGTTCATATAGACGCAGATGTTGTAGAAAAATGGTTGAATCTTCTAGAAGGGTATTTCTTTGTCCATAACTTCTCGAATAGAGAAAATATTACTTTTGCGCTCCTCAAAGTCGTTCCCTGTGTCAAACATGGGTGGAAAACTTTCTATGAGCATAAGGAAATAGAGGAACCCTCATTATTTACAGTCGTGGTCACCTGGGAGTCCTTCAAGGATGCTATTAAGGAACAATACTATTGTGTTAGAAGTTATGACAACCTATATACAAAATGGACCACACTGCGGTAGGAAAGAGACCAAGCAGTGTCTGAGTTCACAAATATCTTCCATACCTTGCGCACCAAGCTGGGTATCAAAAATTCTGAGCAACATCTGGTGCTCAAGTATCGCGGAGGTCTGCATAGATACATCCAGGCTGAAATGGAGCTTCTAGACATCTCATCCTTGGGCGCAGTATACCAATATGCTGTCAAAATCGAGCAAAAGCTCAAACAAAAGACGTGGCAATTTGGGCCTAGGAACCCCTTACAACAAAAGCTAGGAAAGGGCGGCCCCAACCTGCAGAACAAAGGACAGAGAAAAGATAGACCGCCTCAGGACAACCAGTCCAGGTCATAAGAAAATAAGGACATCGAAAAGACAAAGAAAGATATTGGGAAGTGGTGAGACTTCCATAAGAGCCCCTGGCATAACACTATTGATTACCGCTCAAAGCAATCGTCGGTGGCTGAGGTGAAAGCATCTGAATTAGATGCGGGTTTCGAATCTGAGTTGGAACTAGAAAGGGGGAGATGGATCATTGATGCAAAACCTAATGCTACCATTGCTACCACCAAGCCCCAACCCAATGAACCATACCAGCCAAAGGAAGGCGAGCACCTTTTTCATTCACAGATGTGGGTGAAGGGTACCCCGTTGCACTTCATCGTTGATAGCGGTAGCTATAAGAAACTCATATCAGCAGAGGTTTTCAAGCGACTCGCCCTACCAACAACATCGCACCCGCATCCCTACACCATTGGATGGCTCCGCCAAGGAAGCGACATCCGCGTCAGCCAACAATGTCGTATGTCATACGACATCAAGCCCTTCAAAGACGAGGTATTGTATGATTTTTCCCCTCTCAAAGTTTGTAATGTTCTTTTGGGCCAACCATATTTATGGAAACACCATGTTGTATATGAGTCTAGGCCTCGCAGTGTTATTACTACTTTGAACAAGAAATTGTACAGGATATCGGAGGAAGTCCCACCTAATGCTACTTCCTTGATCTCTGCCAAGAAATGCAGGAAGGTCATATCTCAGACGAGGAATTTTGTCTTCTTCGTGATTTGCTCTCAAAATGAGAAAAATATCTCAGCCACATCCAGGGTCTCCAGGGATGACCTCTCCAAACAACAGAAGCAAGTGGATAAGGTCGTGGAAGCATACTCGGATATCTTCTTCTCACCTACTGGAATACCTATGCACTGTCAGGTCAAGCACCCCATCGATCTTATCCCCGACGCACCGTTTCCCAATGGGCCAATCCACCCCCACTCTATGTTATAGAATGAGGAGATCAAGTGGCACATCCAAGAACTACTCCACAAGGGGCACATCCATCCCATCTCATCACCTTGTGGGAGCCCAATCATGCTGGTACAGAAGAAAGATGGAACCTGGTGACTCTGCATTGATTACCGGGCCCTGAATAAAATCACAGTCAGAAATCGGTACCCGGTTCCCCGAATCGAAGACCTCCTTGATCAACTCATGGGGGGAAAATACTTCAGTAAAATTGATCTAAAGTCTAGCTAACACCAGGCCCCGATAGAACAGACAAATGTATGGAAGACCACCTTCAATTCAAAGGAAGGTATTTTTGAATGGTTGGTCATCGCCTTTGGCTTGAAAAATGCTCCAACCACTTTCATGAGGATGATGGATGATATCCTACGACC
>SNQJ01S0173637.1:0-10488 GCA_010110895.2 Picea sitchensis | reverse complement strand
CATATGCAAAAGTTACGACCCCGGGAAGTTGATGTACTAACTTACCCAAACGGGGCCCACATGAATTTTGGCGCTTCATCTCCTAGGGTTAGGTTTTTGGATGTATAGGGTTTTTGACATTCATGTTTATTGTAAAAATTCCTTGAGAGCCTCATTGTAATCATCTTCTGATGAATGAGCACAACCGTCACATATCTTCTCAGAGATAAACCGTCACCATTCTAGCAAGCTTATTTCCGTTGCATTTTACAGTTTCAGCTTATTTCCTTATTGAATAGAAACCAGTTTTATTGTATATATGTTATTATGTGTTAAGCATCTTTTGATAATAATTTGTATTCATTTCGTTCTACTCATAAAATCTAGATCACACCTGAACCTAAAGGTTGACTTTCACTGGATGGTTGACTCTCCCTCTGATCATGTTGACTCCCTCTGAAGTCTAACTTCCTCTTGACAGAATTGGAAAGACTCTCCTTCCCACCGGATCCTAAAGGTTGAATACCTCTGAGTCTGCACAACCTTCAGAGCTGCATGCTCCTTGTCCTCTGTCACTCTGCTACTACTTTCCATAGCTCGCATAGGCTATCCCTTTAGCCTGTTGTTCTCTCTAACTCCAAGAACCATTGTTGTGTCAGAGCTAGATCCTATGGGCATGAACAACACTTGTCTATCTTAGAATAAAACCACATAGCCCTTCTCCTCAATCATTGAAATTGAGAGCACATTTTTCCTAAGTTTTGGAACCCATAGTACATTTGTCACTCTCAACACATCTCATGAATCCATCTAGAATGACATTGTTCCAAATCCCTACACTGCATGATTGGTACCCATACCAAGTTCCACATACCAATCTGAGTCAGTCTCTATGAAGTTCTTGAACAGCTCTCATGCTCCTGTCATATGACACGTGGCTCCACTATTTACAAACCAAGTTCCACTACCAGAAACTACACTAGAAAGGGAGGAGACCAATAAAAAATCCCTTTAAAACCTATATGTAACCACATCCAACTCTACTGATGATGTTTGTTTCTTCCTACTCCTTTTCTTCCATTGTGGACATTGTGAAGCACAGTGCACATGCTCATGACAAGCAAAACATTTTACCTTGCTAAGGTCCTTCTTCTTCCTCTGCTTTGGAGATGTCTCTCTCCATTTGTCTTTCTTCCAAGCACCATTTCCTATGCCCTTTGATGGGTGCCTAAAAGGGCATACTTTTAGCACCCATCAATACCTTTTTTCTTACCATTTTTCATTAATCACTTCATTTCCAATACTTCCTTTATCCAGTTCACCTTACTTATCACTAAGGTAAAAATCCTTCCCCATATGCCATCATTACGCTATTTTTACATAATTCTTAAAGAAACTTGCTACTTTCATGTACTATTAGTGCCATGCAGGAGTAATACAACAAAGTGGCTACAACTTCGAGTCGTTTCATTTCCAGCATAAACCAACTGTTGCAACTCTGAGTTGTTGTTATTTCGAGCACAAACCAACTGCTACAACTCCAAGTGCACTTGTCATTGCTGCAGCTCCAAGTGCACTCATCGTTGCTACAACTCGATACAATCATTACAACTCTAAGCACACTTTATGTTGTTGCAACTCCAAATAAATCTCACCAACACAATATTCAATGTCACAGATGGTAGTCGGGAAACAATATTCATAGAGAAAGGTGACAAGAGGCAAGTGGGTGATTAAAGGAGAAATTGCTTCACCTACCAAGTCAACACACGCCCGAATCTCACTAAATTTGGCAGGAACAATGTAACTGAATGAACAGTCAGATTCCCATGGTTGTCCATCTGTTGCTTTGTATAATTTTAAACAGTGGTCATGTTGTATAAAAACCTCAGCTTCCCGAGGGCTAAAGGGAGGAAAATATTCTAGCAATTTCATTATGTTGCTATTGTACCTTTCAGATTTTGGAAATATAATTTTTGTTCCTACTTTCATTTGCATGTCGATGTATTGGTGATCATGTGATTATGATTTCATAGCATAGTACCTTGCCTAAGTGGGTAGGTCCCCCTCCTTAGTCAAGTATTTCTTGTAACAATAAGGTTAGAGACTAGTATTTTAATTATATTCAGTTTTTCTTCCCTTTTCATTATTTTAATTCCAAATTCGTAGCATCACTTACATTTTGTAGTCGTTTTCCTGATGTGTTGTCATTCTAAATTCGTAGCATAGTTTATTTTATGTCTTTTAGCTTACTACAATTCTAGAACAATGTTGTGATTAGTGTGTGGTTTAATTTTATTGTTTTAATTTGCAACTCAATTATTGATTCAGATTTCTGTGAGATTGATCATAGATGATTCTGTAATTTTCATTATCGCAACTTGTGTCTTTACAGCTTTGGTCATAATAGAGTTTTGTAGTTGCAACTCGCAGTGTTGTAACTCAAGTTGTTGAGATTATTTTTGTGTTGCAACTCCTCTTATAGTTGCACTTTATTTTCTTTTCTTTCTAATTTTTTATAGTTGTAGTCTTCAACAGTTTGGGATTGATGGTGAATGAACAAACACGTAATTTTTTTGCAACAATACAAGATCTTCATTATACTCAAGCAATTCACCAATATATCATAGCATAGTTTCAATTCTCACAATTGTGATTTCAATTTCTGCGAGTGTGATTTCAATTCTCGCAAGTGTGATTTCAATTTCCGCAAGTGTGATTTAAATTCTCGCAAGTGTGATTTCAATTTCCACAAGTGTGATTTCAATTTCTGCAAGTATGATTTCAATTCTCGCAAGTGTGATTTCAATTTCTGCAAGAGTGATTAAATTTCCAGAAGAGTGATTTCAATTTCCTACCAGTATGATATTTACTTTTCTGAAACTTAAGCCATAGCATAGAATGGTGACTTAATTAAAGTGTCTTGAATCTTTGAATTTTGACCTTAAAGTGCTACAACATCATAGTAAAAACAACACTACTCTTGCATAGATTGTGCACGATAGTTTGCAAGTTCCATACGAGGTCTGGATTGGTAATTAAATGTACAACTCTTCATTTGCTTACTAAGTTAATTAGAAAGTGATTGAAAATTCTGTCATTTTTTGTGTCGTTGTCGGGGAACTGTCAAAGAGAATTAGTTAATGTTAGTTGTGTGTATTTTTCATTTTAAATAGTTTGAGTGTTATGATTGTTTTCTACAATTCACATAATGTTTTTCTAACTTTTTCTATGCCCAGATCTACAGATCCGAAAGGTAGATTTATTAGATCTTTCAAAAAGCTAACAATGCAGGTCAATTACAAAATGGGAAGGAGTGTCATCAACCAAATTATTTTTCACCTACAACAAGTTCTCTTTCCAAGAAGAAGCCCGAGGCATCTCCTCGGGTATCAGAGATTGTACAAGGATCTTTGTACATTGAGATTCCATTGTCAGAGGAACAGATCAGCGAGAAATATCATTCAGAAGAGTTCCTTTTTCCTGAGACACCTTTAGAAGCAAAGGATAACCCTCAGAGATAAATGGCTCATGAGATCGTCAAGGAGGAACCCACAACTTTTAGATTTCCAATCAAATAAACAGACGAAGAAACCAAGATGAAGAACATTCCTCACTCAGCTCTACCAAACTTTCATGGGTTATCTAAAGAAGATCTTGATACCTTCCTCTTTGAGTTTGATGTACTTTGCAGAAGCTATGACTATGTCACAGACGCCTAGAAACTGAATATTTTTCCCACCACACTTAATATCTCTGAGCTACGATGGTTCATGGGCCTTAGAAAGGATAACATCCACTCATGGGACCAAATGACAAAGAAATTTCTATACAAATACCAAGACTACTGCAAGGATAAATAAAGAAGAGAGGAAGTATTCAAGATGATGCAGCATGAAGATGAGAGTCTAGAAGATTACGTCGAGTGATTCACCCATAACTTGCAGAGGGAAAAGCACGGAGACTTGGCTCATGAAATGCGATGTGTCTTATTTCTAAGAGGACTCAAAGATTATTCTATAGAACTCCTCAACCCTATGGGTAGGGGAGATGTTTCTTAGTTAGAGTATAATATTATCTTATAACTTTGTTGTAAGTATTCCATAGGCACATCTAAAATGACCAAAGGGCCAATAAGCATATTGACAAGAACATGCAAGACTGTTGGAAGTGGAGTAACGAGGGAAGAAATCAAGGAATTTAAAACTGATATACTTAGTTCCCTAAACTCCCAATTAGATACACCACAGACAAAGAAGAAGGAGTAAGAAATAGAACGAGTATTGGCTATCTTTTTCCCAAAATAAAAAATGAAGCATCCAAAGAGAGAGTGTTTCTTGGATTAGATAGAAATTTGTGGAATATGCAGAGAGGACCACGCTATGCACAATTTTCCATCCTTACCAGGACTAAAGGCCATCTATCAAAAATTCGAGGAACTAGGACAGTTGTGTTACGTCTCTCAAAAGACACCCTGGCATCCTAGACCTCAAGGTGTGATCCAAGATCAATCTCAATATATTAATTCATAATGGACTAACCATTTAATTCAATATGTTTCTCAACCATGGAGTATGCCAACACAACAATGGGTAGCTCCTCCTCCTAACCAGTTATGGCAACAAGGATGGAGAAATCCCACACTAGGAGGACATCAACAACTTATGACACAGCCACCCATGCAACTTCTTCCTCCTCCCCAAATGCAAGCATTTACATCTGCCCCCCATCAACCACAACTACCTTCAAAACCCATACCTAACCCAAATAATGGAAGGCCATTCCAACCAGCGCAATTTGTTGGAATTGCAACCTACCCTACTTACTCCATCTCTTTCCTATACTATAACAATATTCACCTTAGATCTAGGAAGACTCTAACCAAGGAACAACCTTGCATTAGCATTGAATATCTAAAGGAGGTCCCAAATAAAGAATTGGAACAAGAACAATCTCAGGAACCTTCAAAAGCTGAAAATTCCCACCCTGATCTTCAATACCCACCCTATACTAAAAAGTTAAATCGAGAAAAATCTTTCACACAACCTAAGTTTGATTTCTTAGGAAAACTCAAAAATGTGTGTGTCAAAATACCACTATTCCAAGCAATTAAGGATGTACCTATTTACTCAAAAGCAGTATGAGAACTTTGTTTGAGGAATCCTGGTAGGAAGCAAAAGTATCCCCAAACCGTTCATGCCATGGGAAAACTACCATACCTAATGATGGGGAGAGTTCTCACGACTAAATAATCTGACCCTGGAAGGTCGGTCACTAATTTGCAAATCAACAATATACTTATTAGTAACACATTAATCAACCTTTGGGCCATCATCAATGTCATGACATGTGAGACCATGCAAGCCTTAGGTATTACAGGCCTTAGGGGACCCCCCATTGTACTTCAACTCGCTGATATATCAACCATTAAACTAGAGGACATTCTAGAAGATGCAGTGATCTTTGTGGATTTGTGGGAATATAATGTTGACTTCATGGTCCTATAACCTAAAACCTCTCTAGGAAGGTATCCTCTAATCCTAGGATGTTTGTGATTGGCCACTGCCAATGCCTACATCGATTGTCAACCAGACAACGTGACCATTTCCCACGGGACATCCACCAAACAATTAACTTTCTACCCTCCTGCCAAACCCATCATAGAATTAGAAACATGAATTTGGGTTGATGGATAAGAGAGTGATTAAGAAGGTGAAGCCCATCAATTCCTATCCATAGATCAATACCTATCCATAAGATATAAAATAAAGGATGATGAAATCAATGATTTTATAGCCTCTTCCTTAGAAAACACACATATTCTTGAGCATATTATGAAACCAGAAACTCAAGTTTCTTTAGCCTCAACAAGCATTTCACCCATCGAACATGAAGCCAAATAAGAAAAATACCAAGGATCCCTTATAGATACCATAGAAATTAGCCCAGGGAAAACCTTGAAAATCAACCAAGGACTAATTGAACAACAAAAGGAGTGATTGGTTCAAATGTTGCAAAATCACAGTAATGCCTTCGTCTGGGATTACCCTAACATGAATATAATCCATCTTGACCTCCGCACACATCATATATATATTAAGGAAGGAGACAGACTCATTCGTCAACCTTAGTGTCGGATGCACCTGGCAATGAAAGACATAGTCAAAGAAGATCTACAGAAACTACTTACAGCTAACTTCATCTATCATATTTCTGATAGACAGTGGGTCTCCCCTCTTGTCATGGTACTGAAGAAAAATGGTAAATGGATAATTTGTGCAAATTATAGAGAACTAAATAAAGCAACACGTAAAGATCACTTCCCCTTACCATTTATCGACCAGGTCCTGGACACATTAGTAGGAAAGAAGTACTTTTCTTTCCTTGATGGATTCATTGGATACAAACAGGTCCAAATTTCCCCTAAAGATCAAGAGAAAATGATGTTCACATGTCCTTGGGGGACATTCACCTACCGTGTTCTACCATTTGGGTTAGGCAATGCCCTCACAACCTTTTCAATGAGATGTTATAGGCATGTTCTCCGATCTAGTTCACAATTTCGTGGAAATATATATGGATGATTTCACAACATATGGGGACAAATTTAATGAGACATTAGCCATGTCAGAAAATCTAGGACACTTCCACACTAATCCTAGAAGAAGAGAAGAATAATTTAATCAAGAACGCAAATGAAAACAAGCAATCACACAGTACACCGCGATTTTACCCTGGAAACCCTTAACTAAGAAAATCATCATTCCTTTGAGCGTTTTGCTCTCTTGTTGTCTTATTCATTCAAAATAAAAGGTTACATGTCTAAGCTTGGTCCACACCTAAGACACGATCTACATCATACCCTCTTGCACAAGCAAGAATAACCCTGTATCCAAATTGGATTACATATGCATGACTATGATGCAGGAGCGTTGCTCCAGCTCAGCAAACGTGCCAGCACGCAAACACACAACGGAGAAAGGGAGAGGCATTAAACCTCCCATTTTTAAATTTGAAATAATCCTATACGGATTTTTGTGTTGTAAGGTTGTAAATGCTAGACCATGCCTTTGTACAGGTAGTGGTTGGGGTTGCCTTAAATGGTTACCTGTAGCAAGTTCAGATCGTAGTCAGGTCTGGACATTCATTTATGTAATGTAGTCATAGAAGTATGGTGTCGTAACTGAGATAGTGATAGCACTAAGGCAAAGGATGATAGAGAGGTCTAGGTAGAGAGGCCTTAGGAAGTAGAATAGTTATGAGAGAGAGAGCTTGAGAGAACTGGGACTTTGTTACAGTCCAGTTTTTGTAAATCATCTGTATAGACACACAGAGATAATAGAAAAGCATTTTTTTCTGCACATCATGTGTTTATGTATGATTTATATGTTTTTATGCATTTTCATGTTTTGAATGCGTAACTGGTGAAGTATTGAATGAGCCTCAATTGTTTCTCGTCTTCAAGTTTCCGAGTGCAAGGAGTGCACACAGTCTGCAAAGAGTGCGTTGACAGAGGTTTAACCTCAAGGGAAATCTCAGGAGGGATATCGTTGGACCTTCATCAGCAAAAGTGCAAGGACTGCATGGGAAGATCTTTGTATTGAGTTCAGAGAGAACCAGACTTACTGAGAACTCTGTCAAGCTCTGCCAAGTGGGCATTGAGCCGGTGGAAGTGTCCACAGAAGAACTCTACATCGAGTTCAGCAGAACCAGATTTGTTGAACACTTTGTGAAGAAAAGCTCTGCAAGGAGTGCATCAAGTAGAAGAGCGCCAAGAGGGTGAGAAGCATTTATTTTCAAGAAATACTTCGGATCTGAGTTTGACGAAATCCCAGAATGCAAGGTGTGCGTGGGATTTTGAAGTCTTCGAGGAGAACAAGCTCAGAAGAGATAGCACAGGAAGTGCGTATGAAACAGACTTGTTTTAATTCCATAATCTCAAAGGAGAGATAACACTTTCAGAAGAGCGATGCGAGACCAAGAGTTGGGTTCATGAGAAGAAGTTCAAAGGCTGACACCTTTTGAACACTAACAAAATCTTCAAAGTTAGGAGAATTTGGAAGCTCAAGAGGAGGAGCGATAACAACCATCTGATCGGTTGTAGAGGAGAACCTGAACCGCTAGATCTACGTTTAGGCAGAGGAGGAACGAGCGCAAGAGAACCGATCTCAATCATTGGATTTGAGTGCAAAGGATTAACAGTCGTTAGATCCGACAGAAAGTGCACAAGCCTTAATGTTGTGTACACACAGGAGAGAGGACTTGTCAAAGTCCCGAAGTCTCGAAGCAAGCAGGGACCGTCCATCGTCAAAATTGACAGGTGGCGTAAGATCTAAGTTTTCGGGTGAAATCACTCCGGAAGAACCAAGTGCACAGGAGTTGAAAATATCGAAACCCGAAGACCCGAAGTGGATAGAGACCGTCAGATCAAAGGGGAGACACGTGTCAAGAGATCATGTGTTTCAGGTAAAGACGCTCCAGAGGAACGAGTGCACAGAAGGTTGAAATACCCGAAGGCTGAACATCCGAAGAGTCGAGAGTCGTCGACCTGCGAGGGGACACTTGTCAAAAAATCGCGAGCTCCAGGTAAGTTATAGTGAGGTTTCAGTTTTGAGAACTGAAAGAGCTGAAGCCCAAAGTGTCGAAGACCCAAAGTGTCAGGGAGCCGAAGTGCAAAAGGTCAGAGAGATTCTGGACTGTCAGATCCAGAAGGGGCACGTGGCGAGAGATCGTGAACTCCGGAAGAAATCACTCCAGAGATTTGCGTTTGTTGAGACTTGAGATTCCCGAAGTTCGGAGTCCCGGAACGCCGAGGTGGAATCTCAGTNAGTCGTTCGATTAAATCAAGCATGAGCCGTTAGATATCGTGAGCTCATAAGGAGTCAAGTTTGAAACTTGAAATTCCCGGAGCACAGAGAGCCGAAGAGATTCTGGACCGTCAGATCCAGAAGGGACACGCGACGCCAGATCCAGAAATCCGGAAGAAAATGGAGGGGAAAAGGTCCGAAGACCCAGAGAAGATCTGGATCGTTGATCGAAGAGGGAGTCTGAGGATCGTTGATCTGGTCGAGGAGGTCAAAGACCCGAAGTGAAATCATAGTCATTGATCTAGGAGGATACATGTCAGCAGATCTTCCATTCGGGAAGATATCTAGTCAGCAAAGATTAGAGTCTAATATTTGAGATCTCAGAAGTCTAGAACCCGAAGAGGATCTCAACCGTCAGATCACAAGGGATAGTGACCATTGATCTAGGCGAGTGGATTTCAGAAGGGATCGGGATTCCAAAGAAGAAGCGTTGGGTTGAGTTCCAACTTCGCAAAATGCAAAGTCCCGACACAATCGAAATATTGGCCCAAGGTTGCAACTAAGGGTCACATCAGGAGAATTTAAGGGAGGAGCTAGAGACTGTTATCCCATTTCGGGATTTCGGGAATTGGAGAAGTTGGGGCACTTTGTAACGGAAATCCCCGATATGCGAAATTGTGACGCGCCTTTTGGGGTTAAGTATGTGGTCATGAGGAATGGTCACATGAATGGTAGCTAAGGGAGGAGCTAGCAAGTGCTAGGCCCCTGTCGGGGTTTTGGGAATTGAAGGAGTCAGGGTGACTCGCATGTAAAAGTCCCGAAATCACGAAACGCAAAATGCCTTTTGTGTAGGCATGTGATCACAGCCTATGGTCGCATGGGGGAAGCTTGCGCCAGGTGCTTGTTTGCGCAGGTGTATTTTCTTTAGGGCCTGTGAATCAGATAACAGGATTCCACCAGGGAATCGAAGAGCCATTTTGGCTCAGGAATTTGAATATCCATCGACTGGGAGGTCAGCGGACCCTATCAAGGTAGGGGGTATGCATCAGACTAGCAACCTACACTTACACATGCATTAACTTGTAAAAGTGCACTCTATGATCACCCAACAACAACAATATTTACAACCTTACAACATGCCTCTTTTATAGGATTTACAATAGGAAAACCCCTAAATATTGGCAGCCAAAAATGGTTACAGATCCATGCATATCATTGGCTACAAATCCCACAAATCTCGAGATTATGTTATAGTCGACACCAAGTTGGGCTTACCAGTTGACTACTAGTCGGCCTCCATTTAGTCTCTAGTCGGTCATCTCATGCTCGCACTTTGACCTCTTTTCGGTTGACTTGTCATCGATATCTTCGAATTTTACTTTACCCATCCAACTTCCTCAGCCTTCGACTTGTTTTCGATCTACCTCGACTTCGACTGTCAGTCGATTCACCTCGACTAGACTTTTACTGCAAAAAATATAACAACCCAACATTCTCCCACTTGTTGTCTTCTTTGTTGAAAGGGGAGATTTATGAACTTTTTCTCACAGACCTAGGGAAGCAATTCCCATTTCCTCTCTACACCAAGAGAACTTCATAGCACTCATAGACTTGGTCAACAAGTCGGCTATGTTTTCCAACGTGTCTACTTTCTCTAGTAGCACCTTGTTACTTTCCACCATATCTCTTACGAAATGGTATT
>SNQJ01S0173636.1:0-20318 GCA_010110895.2 Picea sitchensis | reverse complement strand
AGAATTACATTCATTGGAAGCACCAACTTCCTTTGTTTTCCAGCTGCAACTGGAAGGAGGCTCCAACCCCCTAGTTTCTCAGGCTACAACCTGAGGGAAGCTCCAACTCTCAAATTCTCTGGATACAACCTGAGGGAAGCTCCAACTCTCAAATTCTCTGGCTACAACCAGAAGGAGGTTACAACCCCCTATGTTCTTCAGCTACAACCGGAAGGTGGCTATAACCACCTGTCCTTTCCTCATCCAACCGCCCTGAAATAGAAGTAGAATGATGGAACCACTGTCACACTGTCACTGTGAGATATATCATTGTAAAACTGTACCAATAAACCTGAACCATGCATCAACCTATACCTCAACCTGTAATCAACCTGTACCATAAACAAGTGCATCAACCATGCACCAACCTGTACCAAACAACCTGTAATCAAAATGTACCATAAACAAGTGAAACCAACCATGTACCAAGTATGTACCAATCGTGTGTCAACTACTCATCAATATGTACCAACATCATCAACTATACACCTCATGTATGTGCCAACTCATCAACTACTTGTCTCAACCATGTACCCAACATGTAGCTTAACCAAAAGCCCTCATAAATTTCATCATCCAAATATGATTTGTAGCTCTGTAATAGACCTAGTTTATATGATCACATACCTGCAAACCTTACTTAACTTTAACAACAAGAGACTAACATTTTCATCAAACTTTTCTTTAGTCTCACATGACTAGTTTTGGATTAGTCAACAACCCTAAATTGAAATAATCATAACTTTGTACCTGTAATGAATAAGGATCTGAAACTGATATTCAATGTTCTTCAGTGTGTTTTATGCAATTCCTTCATGTATCACTACTTGGAACCTCTCATAAAATTATTTATAGAAAAAATGGCATACCTTGCTGAATTTTGGCTTATTCTAGAGAGCAACATTGTAGAGCGTGCCCCGCATGGAATGTTTGTTGAATAGATCTAAAACTGTTACACATAATACTACATATTGTACTATAACCAACACATTTTTTCTTCCTGAATTTGGATCTATTATGAAGAAGTTATGACATTTTTACCCGAAACACATGTTTTAGACTAGTTTCGGGACTAGCCACAAACCCTATTTTCCACGGAGCTTAACCCCAAAAATACAATGACCCACAAGCTGAATTTTTTACCAAAGATACTTGGATATGTTTCCTCAATGAAACAGCAATTTCACGGTATGAATCATTCTATAAAAAAGTTATTGTGAAAATGGTGAGATGACCTGTAAATAACATACCTTAGAAAGCATCATCAAAAGAATTTATCCTTCCTTGAATTTCGGCCTTCTTTTCTTCACCTTCCCTCTAAAATTTGGCTTATATATCCTTTGGTTACCTCAGACACATATATATATTCAATATTCTCAAGTTTGATCTAAAATGAGAGAGCCTTGCCTCTTATTTATACTCTCCAAGTAGCTTCCTTAAAAACATCTTCTAGGTCACTTTGCCCACTTTCATTATTTTAGGGTTAACCCACTTCTAATTTCTCCATTAAATTTATTATTTAAATAATTTATTTTTTATCACTTTGAATTATATTACACTCATCACTTCACTTTATTATTGACCTTCTAAAATCTCTTAAACCACTTTGACTACTTTGACCTTTTGGGGCTTCTAGATGACATATGAGGGTCCTCCAACTTCGTAGGGCCATAACTCTCAAACTGTGAGAAGTTATGTGACATTCCACATACCACCAGAAATGGAATGACAAGCACTATCCATCTATGATAGTTTTACTGACAAATTCACCGACCTTCATCTCATTATTCCACAAATAAGCATGGGTTCTCCAACCATACTTCTAGGATAACTCAATCCGCAAAGCATCTTCTCGTGAGGGATTTCACCATAAGGGTACCACGTTTGAGTTCATCCATGTGTACTTATTATCAACCATGACAATACAATATTGAGTCATTTTTGCATCAAACAAACTTAGGTACATTACCCAAACCTTTGTGCTATCAGGCTTTCTTCAAGGGTTGACATCAATGACAACCAACCTTAATGAACAGTGACCTAACTAAGTGTAATGACCCTTAATTATTAAGATGGTTAATTTAATAATAATCCTAAAGATTATCTAAATTGTATTTATATCATGAAATAATATTTCTAATTGGATATTATTAAATATGGTGTACATAGGGTTAATGAATGATTAATTATTAAGTGAGTCATTAATTGATTAAATTATTAAGTGTGGTTAAAATTAAAATATAATGTTAAATAGGGGTACGTATCCCAAAGGGGGATAAAGTAACCAATACATAAAAGGGAAACATTAATGAATGGATAAGGCATTAATAAAGGGATAAGAAGTAATAAAGAGTTAGGTGAGGAGTAAAGGTTGGAAGGCGGTGAAGGAGGCATAAGGGAGGGAGAAAGATTATGTGGAGGAGGGATTCATTCATGCATGGGGCCGAGAGGGCTGGGAGTTTTGGGAGAGTTGAAGTTCACAGTGGGATTCTGATTGCAGAGTGCTGAGGAGGTTTTGGGCTCGGTGGGACATCCATTGATATCCTAGGGCTAGAAAGCATTATAGTCATTAGGGTGGGTTTTTAGGGTGTCTAAGAGGGCTTGACATTAGGTTCAAGCGGATAGCATGAGTTAGGTATAAATAAAATTGTTAGTAAATTTTATGGAAATATTGGATTGAATGTTCTAGATTAAATAAATTTTGAGTAAATTTCAAATTTATTGTTCTATTTTAATTCAATGATAGTTTAAATTAAATGGCCAGGTCATTACTGCTTAAGGGACATGACTATTCACCATTACGACTAATGAATGTGCATAAGTATACTATCACATGACATTGTATTAATCATCAATTTATCATATATATTATTCATTAATTATTTAATTATGAAAATTATTATCCTATATAGTTTAACCTATTTTCCTTCATTTGTTGGATATTCAATTAATGAACTATCATTCATTATTCCAAGGTATCATAACTTGAGGTATTTTCATCCTAAGCCACACTTATTCAGACTTTGTCTAATCTGGCTTTTGGCCACATATTTATTAGAGTTTCTTTGATACCTAAGTCTTTGACAACCCTTTTCCATTATGTAATGTCCCCAATAGGGATGGGTGAAAATGTTATGTTTGTTGCCCAAATTTTTATTTTTTCTTGTGTGATTTTTATCAAAACGCTGTTGGAGATGCCTTACAACAATTTTCATATGTATCATAAATAGGAATATCGTTAAATAAATCACATGCATCTATTACACAGAGAAATGGGAAGATAACCATGACATCTTTATTATGGTATGAGAACCCAAATCAAAACAATACAAAGTTCACTAATGGTTGTCACAACAGTTGTTAAACCCTCTTGAACACAACAGATCCATTGGATGTAAGAAACTACAATATATACTAACATAAAATAAAATAAATAAAATTGAGGAAGTGATGCCCAAAATCTCTCAAGCTATATATACTCGTGACTTCCATACCTGTGATTCTATCTCAATCGATCTACGAATACTCCTCCAACAATAAATTATTTGTACCCAGCTTCGGTGCTGTGATCTTAAGTGCGGGGGTCCTCAAGGATGAGGCTAAGAAACTCATTGGGGAATCATGGGAAACCTTGTGCAAAACCCGCGAGGGTGATGCATTTCATGGTTTCTCCGAGACCCTCATGTTCCCTACAAACTTCTACGATCGTCCTCCTCTGGAAAATGTTGCAAATCCCTTGTTGAATCCAATAAACCTCCAAAGATTCCTTTAATATGAATCCAAACTCCATAATGAACTAAAGTGAGAACCCTCGATGGATCCTCCTCTTTTCCTAACTCCGATGGAAATCTTGGAATGATTCCACATTGTCTAGCTAGAATTGGATATTGCCTGCTGAAACCAAAATAACCAATAGTGGAAGGGTTTGATAAACCATAACAAAAAATGGATCAAGATTACTCCAAAGTGAGAGATCAAATCATAATCCAAAAGTGAGGCTCTACCCCTCCTTTTTATCCTTTTTACATATATATAACTTTCCCTTTTTGACCAAATAAAATGTGTAACCCTTATCCCTTTTGACTAAATCAAATATCACCCTTATTTTCCCTCCAATTTCACTTTAATATTAAATTCCTTTAATAAGAATTAAGTAACTTATTAATCTAAAGTTAATTTAATTCCCTAATGTCACTTTAAAACATAACATCTAACTAGGTGACATTAAATGACCCCCTTTTACTCCTTTTTCTTTAGTGACAATTCACAAAAGTCCCTTCCACTACAAAATGAAACCAAAGGAAATGGGGACATGAAAATCCTCCTTCCCAAATATGTCTTGTCCTCAATGATACCATCATGACTGATGCTCCATCAAATACAGTCAGAACAAAATTGAGAAAATGATACTAGGATCCCAAACTACCCTGTAATTTGTGAAGCATCCTCTTCTCAAGGTGTGGTATGGTAATGTACTCATATAAGAGGTCTCCTATAAACCTCCCACATGTAAGGCCACTTGGTTTTATATCAAATCGATCAACTCATCAATGAACTGCTCTTCTAGGGAACCCATATTATGAAAGAAAATATTGGCTCTCTCCTTTGTGTTAACCGACACATTGTCTCCTACTGAAACCCCATGGTCCCAAGATATCCTGAAGCGAATCTCATGTTTATGTTGTGCCACTCTAATAATATTCATCCAACCATCATTCCCACTCTACATACCCCTCTCCCATAACTCCATGCTAACATAATTGTAAGGGATGAACCTACTATCATCAATAGTAGCTGGCATAGAAAACTCGGGGAAGTCATGGCCTATAAATACATTGTCATATCCAATCTCAAATATCGGAAAAGGAAGTCTATCTCAGTCATTGAAAACAACTCTGGGATGCTCATGGAGTCTAGAGATCTCTCCACTAGATAACTCTATCATCTGCAATGCCCCATACTCAGAAGATACCACTAGGAATTGTGTGAACTGGTCAATCAATGGAGACAAACTATTGGTGTTGGACAGGTTGGTTATCATTATGTCAACCCTTGAAGAAGTCACAGAAAGACTTAGAGATGTGATCGAGTCAACCCTTTGAGAAGTCTAGAAGACCCAAAGATGTGGATGATATCGTTGGACAAATGGTTATCATCTGTATGATTGGTTGTAATTTGTATGGTCGATATTGTTGGTACATTGATTTATGTCATCCCTAGAATAATTCTGATACATAGGTGTAATTGACAAAGTCTACAGGCCTTGAAAGGTGTGGTTATGGAAAGAAATTTTGAAGTTGTTTGAGGAATTTGAACGTGAAGGATAGTGTAAATGCAGGCAATATACCCATGGATGGATAGTTCTCGTCATGTTGTTTCAAATGGGTAGGTGGTACGCCACATGGTTCCTCATGGTTGAGAGTTATAGCATCATGAATTTAAAAACCACGAGAAGAATGGTTAAGAAGCCTTAAATAGTTACAAAGTCATTAAATAAGGGAAAACTGGTTGTAACAAGAAAGTATAGAGTTGACCCTAAGAATTAAGAAAAGGGTAAAAACAATTATGACCTAAAATGAGGAAAAAGGGTAAAACAATTATGACCCTAAGTTGGAAAAATGGTAAAACATTTATGAACCTAAAATTACAGGAAAAGGTTAAACAATTATGACCTAAAAATTAGGAAAAAATTTAGACAATTTTTACCCTAAAATTAGGAAAAAGGATAAAAAAAGTTAAAAGTAAAAACAATTGTAACAAGAAATTAATTAAGGGTAAAGTGCTTACAAAAAGAAGTGAATTAAGGGTAAAGTGGTTGAAAAATAGTTACATGGAGAGTATAAATACACATCAAGGGTCTCTCATTCTTACACAAGTTCATTTTAATATCTATCTAGTGAACACTTGATCTGTAGGCGAATCTGAGGTATCTAGGATGAGGTAAAGTAAAGGGTATGCTTGTTAGTAGAGTTACTGTGGTGTAGTAGTGTGCAACAAGGTTGCCTCATTGTCAAAGGTATGTGTTTATATGCATGTTTTGGGTTATATCTTGGTGATGGTATGGTGCATGTTGAGGTATATTTTGGTGATGTTACAATGCATGGTTTATGGGATATCATTTGGTATATGGTTGAGGAATACCATGAGTGATATGACACATGTTTGGGAGTACATAGCTTATGGATGTTGGCAAATGGTTTAGATGCATATCTTGATGAGGTTTGGTACATGCTTGGTGATGTTAGTACATGATGAGACACCATCTTGGTGATGTTATGGTTCATGGTTTGATGCATGGTTTGGCACATGGTTGAGGTACATATCTTGATGATGATATGGTGCATTTTTAGAGGCACTTGTTGATGATCTTAATATATGCTTGGTGCTTTTGAGACACTTCATTGTTGATATCTTATGGTACATGGTATATGGGATGATTGAGACATATCATGATTGATATAGTATATGGTTGAGACACACATCATGGTACATGATTTATGGTATGTTGGTACATGGTTAATGTTATGGCACATGTTTGATGCATGATATGGTACATGGTTGATGCATGATGATATAGTGCAGTGTTTGGTGCATGATTGATGCGATTTGGTGTATGGTACATGTATTGATGCACATGGTTGATGTACTTGGTTGGTGTACATGGTATGGTAGAGGTTTGGCACATTGTATGGTATAGGTTTATTACATGGTTGAGATACATATCTTATGATGATATGTTTGTGATCTTGGTACACTTGATTGGTAGAGGCATGTTTTGGTGATGTTTGAGCATCTAGTTGAGGAGGTGTTCTTGGTGATCAGGATCTAGTTTGTATCAATTAAAGTGATAGATTGGTTACAATGATAGGTTGGTGATAGTGGCCGGGTTGGATCTGATGATAGGTTGACAAGTTACAGGTCGATGTTACAGAGGCAATGGCCAGGTGGGGTGGAAATGGAGGAGAGTTATTATGGTAGTGGCGGGTTAGTGCATTTATATATTTAGGGAGGCATGATGGGGCAAGGAAGGGGTTGTATCCTCCTTCCGGTTGGTTCCTAGAAGAATATAGGTATTTGGAGCTTCCTTCAGGTTGGATCACGATAATCGGGGGTTTGTAGCTATCATACAGTTTAGACCATAGAATTGAGAGTTGTAGCTTCAGCAGGTTAGACCTATAAATAAGGGTTATCATCCTTCCATTTTGCCAGTTGGAGAATTGGAATTTGTTTCTTCCATTGAATGTATTCTTGAAAATATATTAGAAAAAATCCATGGTTTTCTCCATTTGGGTTTTCCACATAAAAAATCGAGGGTAATGCAGGTGTATTTGATGTGATGTTGCTTATGATTATATGCTTGTAATGATATATTGAATGAAATCATAGATGATACATTGAAGATAAATTGTTGAATATTGTTGATAAAATTGAATATGCATTGTATTGGTTAAAAGTAGGAAAAGTTCTCATATTGATTCACCCCTCTCGGTATTCCCAAAATTGGTATCTGAGTTGGTCCTTCAAGAAGAAATTTAACTACTGGAAGGAGAGATCATGAGTACGTTATGTTTGGGGTACCATGGTTTGATGGTTAGAATGACCGGAGATATGAAATGTGGAGCATCAAAATTAAAGTGTTTTCTGGGGCACAAGGGTGATGTTTGACAAACATTTGATACAGGGATACAGCTACAAAAGAGAGACAAAAGAATCACGATCAGAAGGAATTTAAAGGAAACAACAAAATATTAATGGATTTCATCTCGGAAGAAATACCTGATCCAATAAGAGAGAAATTGGGAAAATGTTCATCAACCTAAGAATACAGGATAAGCTACATAATATATATACTTTGAGAGTCTCCCATCACAAAGAAAGGGAGTAAAGAAGATGTAGGTACATAAAAAGAAGAAATATGCTTATCGTAGATAGATTCAAAGAAGAATGTGTGAAGAGGCATAGTAGATATTGAAGCAAAATTAATCAATGTGTTAGATGAACTGAAGAAAGAAAGAGAGGAAAAAAATTCTCTTAGAGAAAATTGATCAAGCTAAAGGAAGTTTTTCAAAATACAGAAGAAGTCTATCATATGATTATGAACCTTAAAGTCCAAACAGAAGAAGCCGAGGAGGGATTGGAAGAAACAAAACAAAATTAGGATAGAGGGAGAGGCGGCGTTGGAAGCCAAGATAGTAGCTAAAGAAAGAGAAGAAAGAGAATATTTTGATAGATCATCTCAAGGAAATATATAAGGATTTAAACCATCTTGAATTAAAATCAGTCAATAATAAGAAGGGTGTATTTTTTCTTAATGGAAGGTTTGGAAATGGTTTAGGCATTAGGGATCTGATATGCTTGCTAACATCTTCTCATAACTTTGACTAATAAAAATGTTTTTGTAGTACCACCATTGTTTTTCCATGCCAAAGTGTGTCTTACTTTTGGTAGTAGTGAGACTTCCAAATAATCTTTGCATGCTGGCGGAAGGAATGAATATGTCTTAAGATGGAATAATAGTCCATATTAGAGATGAAAGTATGACACGGGTTTTCATGTGCTCAATGCTTGATAGGTAGCAACAAAGTCATAGTTGTTGTTGTATAATTGTAGTCACCAAGAGCTCTCATGTCCATAGGAGTTGAGAATTGTGGTTAGTTCCACAACTAGAGGTCAATTGAGGTAGTATGCAACATGGTTGGTGCTACCATTCTTATAATTGATGTTCAAGTGGAATTTTTGCAAGTACATGGACCAATTATGTTGGATTACTTATAGGGGGTGAATCGGTAATAAAAGCAATTTTAGTACTTTTAACCACGGTATATTCTTCAACAATATTCAACAGTTATCATTAGCATTCAATATATATTCAAAAATATAATCATAAACAACATCACATCACAATAGATGCGATTACACCAGAATTTATGTGGAAGCACAAATGAGAGAAAACCACTTGAATGGGTTTCATTATATATAAATAATACATTCATTGGAAGTGTTATAGTAAGATTTTCCTCACCCTATGCAATCTTGCACAAGCGGTACTTTTTCCATTTCCTATGTAGACTTATCATCCATATTTTGTGAATCCAAAGCTAAAAATATAAAGTTTTCCGTAGCATCTTACTATACAACATGTGTATATGTAAGCTACTCTCTTCGACCGTACATCAGGATTTGTACTTGAAAATGAAAATTAATGTTGGGTTTTCATGTCATGATAGGAATCTATGATCCTTGGCCTTCATATACTAGAAACATTCGGCCTAGGCCAGCCGGAGTTCCATTTTGAAGGTTATACGTGGTCCAATTAGAATATGGAAGAGAGAATTCAACTTTGAGAACAAGTTACTCAAATTATTTATAAAGTGAGGTATGCATCCCTTTTGTGCTAATTTTGTTGTTCTTATTCCAAACACATTAGAGTCCCCAGAATCTTCCCTTATTGATTGAGAACCTAATTGTTTCTCTCTTATGAGCTTGCCTTTGGTGGAGCTGTTGGAAGGAACTTAGTTTCTCGGTTTTGAGGAGTTGCTGACGGAAGCACGTAACATTTTTCACTTCTCGCACGATCATATGTTAATAGAAATGCCTAGTTTCACATTCAATTGATATCTTACAAATATTTGGAATTACTATTCCATGGGCATATTGTCATGTTTATTAATGAATTATATTCAGTGAATGTGCTAACATTATATAATATCACCATATGCTTATTTTTTCTTGGTTGTTGAGGACTAGTTGCGGTATATTGCTTTGGGTCAAGTGCTCAGCGGTGGACTTCATCGAAGGATTGGACGAGGTAGGCATGTTATATTGTCTTTCCTAGCATATTTGTTTATATAGAATGCCTAGGATTAGAGTTGATTTATACAATCATTCCTTATGTTGTGGTTTACCTAGCCATGAAATTTTCTAAGTAGCAATTAGCGATCATATTAGGGATTGAATCTTCTTTCTTAGGGTTTGGAGTACTTTTCTCCTTAGATTTCTCTACGTTCCTATTGTGTTTCTTGTCCTATCATTGCTTGGCGACATCTGTTCACTCTGAGTCTGAGTTTTCAGTCTTCTCCCTTGTCTAGCCTTATTTTTGAAACATGCTCGCTCCTTTTTCATGGCAGTCCATTACATGTGAGTTGTCCCACACAGATAATGTATATCACAGCTTTGTTGCCCTAAACAATTCGCATTACATCGATTTTTGCTAAGTGTTTTCTTGGTGGTGGTTTTGGGTGGGATTTGATGTTTATTCAACCTTCTTAGGTCTTTGAATTACACAATTAAATGCTTGTGGGATGACAGGTAACCTATCTTTGGTTGAATTTATGAAGTGAGGAGTCTTTCTCATCATCTTTTTATTTTGATTGTCCATGTACATTGAAGGTTGGTTGTTTTGTTGTTTGGTATCCTTCTTGAGTTATCTCTTTCTATACATAGTAGGGTTTATATGGCAAGTTATTTTCCAGTCCATGCATTTTCATTTTATTATATTGAAAATACTAAAAAAAAAAAAAACATTTTGCATTGCTTAGCATTTTAATCTTTTGAGTCTTCGTCATTCCAAGCTTGATGCATGTAATGAAATATTGCATTGTTTACTTGAGTCGAGTTGAATTTGAAAATTGCATTGATTTTTAGAAGCATATCATTCAGTGAAAGTTAAAGTTAGGACTTTGCATTATTTCATATTTACTTTCTTACAGAGTCATAACACCATGAGTTTTCACTACCATACCTTTTGAGTAATCAGCGACCAATGAATTAACACTATGTTTAAAATTGATTATACGATTTTATTTTTGAGTTAACAAACTAATGGATTTAGTGCCTTGGAATAGAATTTTATGAGTAAACTTCTCAAAGGCAATTAAATCAACATGTGTGTCTGAGAAGGGGAGTGGAGAAATCCATTTATGGTGGTAATGTCCAGGGAGGCTCACTCACCGCAGGAGTTAAGAGCGAGGTCGTGTGAGGTTGGTTGAAGGGATATCCTCGGATGCCTGCTTAGCGTCAAAGATATTTACGGGGATCTATTCATATATGGGGATCTTATCCCGGTGCCCTTACTCAGGTGAGGCCCGGTGCTTCCAAGGTTTGAGTTGATACCCTACCATATGGTGGACCTAACTTACGGTGCTCACCTATGCATCGGTTATCACAGGTGGTTTATTAGTTGCTTGACTTAGGTGCCATAGGTTGCTTGTAGGGATTATTGTGGGTGCCACAGGTGGGATGGTCGAGACAACACACAACCTTATGGAGGATTACCTCTACAGGTGGATCGGTGTTGGTTGTTAAAGCCACTAGGGCCCTTATAATGATTATGTTACCTCCAATCCTTAGCAGGGAGTCTCAGGCCCCTCTTAGGTGGTTCTGCTTCTTTAGGGATGGAGGCCACTTTTAGCCACTTTACCCAGTTTGTATGCATATTGGTCATTTAATTTTGCAATTGTGCTCTTTGATTCTTGGATTAGCTTATGGAATATTGAGTTTCATTATCATGGATATTAGAGTTCCTTTTGCTCCTCATTCTGCTACCCACCCATGATACCTACTCATTCGTAGGGACGAATCATACATTTTTTATAATGGTATGCGGAACTATGGTACTTAGTTCATGTCTTGGGTCTCTATTCATTCTCCTGTTGATATACCTTCACCCTTGCAATCCTCTCCATGGTCCACTTATACGAATCATGGCATTGGATTTGGGGGAACCATGGCCTCGATGCCTATGTCTTTGTTTGATATGGTTCATGTCCCTCAACCAACTTTCATGATGGGAGGTTGAAAACTCCCCTCTTATGGATCGATTCCTAGCTATGTTTTTTTAGGATCCAATACTCAAATGGGTGTTTATTATACTTATTACACCCCAGTCTTTGTACAATAGTCGCCATGTCGGTTCCTTCAAACACTTTTCCATGGCGGGTCCACATATATCCCCAGGTGTTTCATACGAGGGGAATTAGTTTTACGGTTTAGGCTACCCTCTTCAAGGAACCTTCACAAGGGGGAAACTTATATCCTCATGAATAGTCCCTTACTTGTTGAATATTAAAATCGCAACGAAGTTTTGCACGCAAAGTGTTTCTAAAGCCATTATTATTAAAGTTAAATAATGTGTGTGGGTGGGAACCCCTTGTAGATTGGACATCAGGTTTGTTCATATGTGGTGTTGTGATGATGTTCGACATGGCTTACATGGTTAATGAGATCTTGTTTTATTGGCTATGGTTGAGGCTTATGAAGTATTGGTTCTATGTATTACTACGGCCTATGTTATTCATTGACACCACTACTACCTGTTCTTGGAACACTTGCATAACATACATGTTAGTAACACATACAAGCAATTGGAAAGAAATGAAAACAATGCAACAAATGCAGGGAACATTTGATCTATGCTGCTATACTACTGGGGAAAAGATTAAATTTATTATGGTTAATCATATCTAGCAAGTAATGGCTATCTTTAATTGGGTTATATTGGTAATATGAATATGTTATATTTGAATGGATGGAATGTTGGTGGCGCGTTTGAAAGGTAATGGACGTTAATAGCCATGCAATTTTCTTTAAGTTACATATTTGATATGCACGGTGATTATTTTATGGAATGAGTTGATATGGATCACACTATTGGTTTTAATGTTTGATGGTTCCGATACATGGTCTAATTAATTGAGTTAATGGATTATTGGTTGGCTTGTACTAATGACTTAATTAACTGTGGGTGGAGGTGACGTTCATTCTTGCATGTCACCTTTGAGATCCTTTCGGTAGCCACCACCCTAATCGGGCTATTGTCAAACCTTGTTGTTATGGTTATGCTCCGATTTCTTAGCAGAGAGGAATTGCTCGACCAACTCGTCCTTTTAAGATTTTGGTTATAGGTATGGTTATTTTCGTCCATCCATGAATTTCTCTATGTGTATCAACGAACGATGGCTCAGTGTTGTATTGGTTTGTGTTTTCCTTAAGTATTGCAGGCATGTGTGAAATTATGTTCTTAGAATGAAGCATTGATGGTTCTTATTGCAATAATCTTGAATTCATAGAAGTTATTGATCATCCTGGGTGTTATCGGACATGGGGCTCTTTGTTATCCCTTGTGGTTTAGTTGGAGGTTTTTTTGTTTTCTCTTGGGTGGATATATATCCTCACACATTAGATCACTATGTACAGTCTTTGGCTTTTGTGGGTTTAATGGTTGGAGGCACTTTGTGTCACTGGGTTTTTTCACTTGAGCATTTGTTTGTTTCCACCACTAAAAGGTCTCACAATGGGTTATTTTGTTAAGTTCTCAACCATGTCTTCACTTCAGTGTTGTGGTTGCTTGATTAGAGAACCATGAGGGTTATACCATGTGTGTTATAAGTATCGTTATTGTTCGATTTGGAGTCTCGCTCCTCTGATATAGCCCCCTATCATTGGATTTGTTACTTGTCCACGAATGAGTCATGGTTCTCTTTGTGTATGCAATGTTGGCCTCAAAGGTTTCACCATAACAAGGAGTTGGATTTGTTCTCTTTTTGTTGGCTACAGAACAAACCCTTAGCCCTCTAGTCTGAAGGTTGATGGAGAAGACCAGCCTGGCCTCTTGGGTTCACTACTTGGTTATTGTTGGATGGTTGTATATTGTTGACTAATTTGAGTAAAAGATCGCCCAGTTGGTCATGTGGCCGGTCGTTTGAGATTTGGTATCTGATCCTTGCCTTTGTTATAACAATGGTAAAACCATGCAGCTATTAATTGCACAACTCAAATTACACGGTCGCTCTCCTTATGTTTAATAACTTAATATTGTTTAATTGAGATGAATTGTGACCAGTCGAGTTGATCGTGGTATTTGTGGTTTCTAACTTGATGGAGTCGATTGATTGTTACGATGGTGTGGAATTGGTTGGTTGATACACAATCATTGTCCTTTTGCACTAAGATTATTTGGATGTTTAACTTGGCATTGGTTACAATTGCTAAATGATGATCGTGTGTACTGCAATTGTGTGTGTGGTGCATGAATATTTGGTCATTGTAAATATAAGTTCCTTTTGGGGCCAAATAGTTGTGCAGCGGGATGGCTAATAGAAATTTCATCCATTATTGTGCATTATAGTTTATTAGATTGCATAGGTTGCTTTACATAGCATGGTTGGTTGCATTTTGGTTAATTTGAAGCATTAATGTATTAGATTGATAGCTCAACGAGGGGTTGAGTTAATAGCTATGACTATGTGTTTGAAATTGTAGGAGAATGAAAATGTTGCATCATTAATGGTGTTTTGGGTGGCATCCCATTGTGCATGATATGGATAATTTCATGTTCCACACTTTCGAGAGAAATAGTCACGAGTTTTAAAGCGATTTACAGCAATCCAATTGATGTGATTTTTTTTTATGAAGATAGGCATGTTGTTGATACCTCGACGTGTTGGATGGATGGCCATCTTTTAGAGTCACATTGAATTGGAGAGCATGCGGTGACATAATTATACTTACATGATTGAATGATTACGTGTATAGTTGTGTTGGAATAGGTGGTTGTTGTCTATTTGTTTAAATGGCGAGTCAGGGTTATTGCAATTTAAATCTAGATAATTTGGTTTCTACCTATATATATGTTAACAAACATCATTGCATTTTAGATGACAGACATGATTGCAGTGATAGTATGATTTCATTTTAATTTTGAAACATGACTTTAGAGTGTATTTGATGATTGAAGTAATGTGTGGACAATGGTTGATTTTGATGATTAAAACAAAGAGAGTGAAGAAAATGGTTATGAGTGCAAATAGTTATTGTTTATACATTTGAGAATTATTACAATACATAAATTGGATAAGTAAATAGAACTCCCCTATAGATCGTGGTATATTGCACACTTTAAGTTTGATGACCTTTGTCTTAAGTATTTGATTTCAAACTGTAGGCAAGTTAATGCCCAGAATTGTTGAGTTCTTCCACATTAGTGTTTTTGAGGTTACAGTGGTGAATTGGTTGGTTGATTTCTTTACAGAATATTTTATGGATCACTTAATTAATTTTATGAGCAGTAATCACTCTTTTTCCCTTCCATTATTTCATTTTCCTTCAAATAAAACCCCCTCATTCCCATATTCATTTTTCAAACCTTGTTCTAAAATTGATTACAGTTAAGAAAATTTATGTGTTATATTTTCTTAGCTGTGATCAATATCAGAAGATGGGGTGAAAAGTGAATATGGGATTTGTGAGGTTTATTGGTTTGATTGCAGTTGATTGTTGTTATCATTGAGGAAGTAACCATGTTTATTTCCCCCTCATTATATCATTTTAGCTCAATACAAACCCCATATCCTAGAACCCTTTATTCACCCCCTTCTCATTGATAAATAGTTAAAAAAATTGGATGGATTGGATTGCTTGAGTCTGATAAATTGTTGAGTCAAATGTATTTCATATTTTTAAGAGTTGTCATGTATGGTTATTTAAAGAAGACTATTTCTAATCAATCATGCATACATTGAAGGACATGAGATTTTCAATCGAGGTAGCCATGGTAGAGGTAAATGAGGAAGAAGTGAGTGGAGCAGGCCCAAAGGAAGGCCAAGGTTCTCATACATTTGATGTTGACTCACAGAGCTTGGCCAATTGTTTAGGGCAGATTCTTCAATTGGATTGGGTAGGAGTAGTCCAGCCCTAGGCCTAAAGGCCTCCTTTCAGAATCTCATAAAGCCCAGAATTGTTGGTTCTGAGATTACACTTAAGGCTCAAGAGTAATTTCAAGGCATCATGAATATAAAGGAAAGTTTTGAAAGGTTCTTTTTCTTCCATTAGTTATATAAGAATTAATCCTCAAAATGAAATTAATGACAAAATAGGATGAAAATTTGTAATTTGTCGTCTAAGTCGGTTATAAAATCAAATGATGTGAGGGAAGCTTACATTGTTAAACAAAATGAAGAATCAATCTGAGATGGGTGTATATTCATGAAGTAGAGAGAATAAAGAATAAAGCCATAGAAGGATATAATATACAATAATTCAAGTAGCTCACATGTCTTGTAATTACTTATAGAAAATACAGAGGAAAATTGCCTTATCAAACAATAAAATGTGACCAGAGTAGCAGTAGTACTAAATTGCAAATACTCACTTATAAAGGAATGACATAAATAAAGCTAGATATAGGAGAAACACATAACTCATTGCACGAAAATTGGAATCTTTGTCTTCACTTGTATTAATTCTCTACAAAGGAGAGTTTTTTCTATTACATCCACCAAGAAGCAGGGCTTTGTTAAATCTTCAAACTATGTATTTATACAAAAATGATCCTCAACCCTAAGTGGTTGGAATTCTCATAATTCAAAATGTAAATATTACAATATGTAAAATTTGGAGAGTTTCATTTGCATCCTCTCTGTCTCTTTTATTACTGGCAAAGTAGTTTTCTTCTTCTTATCTTCCATCTTGGAAACAGCTGGCCTCTAATCATGAACTGAGTAAATATTATGCACATGTTGTCTCATTTATTTTCAGATGTGTTGGCTCTCTGTTGCTTGACACACTGAACACATCTACCTACAAACTACACCACTAACCTGGAAGGATTTTTTGTGTCATTCACCTCAAAAGTATATAACTTATTTTCTATGTGAGGCGACCTATCTTCCATTCTCCTGGATTCTAAAGATATATATTGTAGTTGTAGACTAGGATTGACTATCCACTTATTAATCTGAATAATGTCAATTTGTTTCAATTGCGGGATTGCGGCTTGGGCTTCTTCCATGCTTGTCTTGAAATTAAGTTGTTTTTTTCCTATATAAATTTTCCTTGGATCTTCAGAGACACTATCTCTTTCAATGTCGGTGACTCTTTGTTGAGTGAATGAAATGCTTCTTCAGAAGCTTTCTTCACTTCCTTAGCTAACCTTTTACTTTCAACTAGATTGGCCTCCAAGGTTTTGATGGCTCTGCCTCTGAGTTTACTCTGAAGCAGACAATCTGACCCTATCTCACTCGGCCTTTATTTCTTTGATAAAATGGCCTCCTAGAATGTAGCTCGAGCTATAGTGGCCTCTCTCTCCTTTATGTAAATTTTATTTAAAGAATGGTCTACCACTCGATAATAGTTTTGAACAACTTCTACTTTAATAAAAAGGTTTTGTTGGGTTGATTCCAGCTTCTCGTGTACTTCCAATGCCTGGTCTTGGAAAACCGCCATATCCACCATCATGTTCTCAGTCAAGTTTATTTTAGCTTTGTAGTTTTTTTACCAACTCTCCCTATTGAATGGCCAGTTCTCTACTTGCACGTGAATTTTATGCATTTCATCAAGACTGATTTTGAGTTGCTTAATTTAATGTCTATCATAGGCTCTGATCTGCTCAAAACCCTTATTCATCTCATTTCTCATACTCAGTTCCACAGTCTTTATTTGGTTTTGCAAGTGATTTACCAGCAGATCATACGCTTGGGTTGTTCTGCTAGATTCCCAACTAAACATTGATTTGTTGTGGCAAAGCTCCCAATGTACATACTTCATAATGCAAATTCCACTTCCTCTAAGGCCTAGACATCATATAGCACTTTGTGCCTCTTGTGATTGCACCCCCCCTTTTGGTGCATTTCTCTTTTACTATAGCCCTCCTCTTATTGTTGTATAAAAAGTCGGAAGGGGCCATCTCTTCAACTGAAATAAGAGTGAGATATTCTATAAATACGACTTCAACATTTGGGTTCCCCCCTAATGGACTATAAAGGTGTGACATATTTGATAGGGCTGCCTATCTCGATGGATGGTTGTTTCCCTACTATGTTAGTAGTTATTTAATACATTGTGTGGACGGTGGTTTTTATTTCCCCTTTTTTACCAAAGCTTCATCTTGAACTTTAGTTTGATCATCTGATGGATTTGTCAATGTAGTGTCCCCTTTCTATGTCAAAACCTCAGTTTTCACCAAATCTTCCTTAGACATCCATTCACTAAAGCTCCCTGTTCTAAACTTTGAATTCATAATTTCCTTTGTAAATTTGGAGATGAGGCTTCTCCTATAAGACTTTAGGAAGATATTTCTTGGTGTTTTGAAAATTATAGAACTTCGGCTAATTTGTCACAGAGCGGAGTTTGGAATCTTATCAACACTTCTGATAAGATCAACTTTCTCCCAGAATATTTCATCCTATGGGGAATCTTCATGCTCATATATTTTTAGATTGTAAAGAGCCATGTGATTTCCCACGATCTTATGAGGATCATTTTTCTTGAATTCAATATTAACAAGCTTAATGTCTTCTAGGGATGCGGCCTCCACTATTGAGTGGCTGAAATCTAATAGTGAGAACACACCAATCTGCAAAGGAAAAGCGAATATATACTATCTGGCCCTGCTAGTTCTTCTTGGTCGCCCTATCAAAATTTGATGTGCTACCTCTCGGCCCTGTCGATCACGGTGAAACCCGGTGGAGCATCTTGGGAGGAATGGAACATCCACCAAAACCGATGTGAAATGTTCCTCGATGTACTTAATCCATTATTTTTTCGGGTTGATTATTTAGAAATCTGGGAGGTGGACAACTATGGCAGTGTGCATCGACACCACTACATAGTTGTAGATTTTGTAGAAGAAATCCTTTTCTTTATCCTCCCTGGCAAGATTGATAGAGTAATTGGTTAAGCCTGTAGGTTGGAGTCGGCTCGACCCATCAAGAAATGGCATCATAAAATGGCGACATCCATGTGTATCTTGGGCAAATGGGGTGGAGTTCCTTTGGCTTTCAATGGTGATATTCTATGATTTCCTTGACCAATTTGTCTGATAATATTTTGGCCCAGTAGAAGGAATACCCTTCCGCTATTGTATGCATGATTGGTGCCCATGGTAACAGGAAGTGAGCAAAATTTTACATTCGAGAAAGGGTCTGAGACATCATGGATACATACTCATGTGAGGGCTCTAATGAGACAGCGGTACATTATCGCTAATAGCCAGGTCAATACGCTCTAAATTTCTTAGGACATGAGCACCAATCTTTGATCAAGTCAAGTAAGTTCTTTCCATATTGCGCACATTATTTTTTGTCGAAGTCCATTAGGAAAGTGGCATTATAAATGTAATTGGGAGTCAGAGGGATAATTTGTACACATTGCTTGGAAATGCGGTCAAAGAGACCCAACTACAGCTTTTGGTGCAGTTATCACGGTGAGGATGTCAGCGTTCTCAGTATGGCAGTCATATCATTATAGGGCTCGAGCCTGGGTAGTTGCTAGCGACGGTCGAACAGCTTGTATTTGTATTTACCGTGGCACGGGTTTTGAGTCACCTCATCCCACCCAAATCCTTATGGGCAGTTGATCAGTGTGTTGTAGAGATATCAAATACCAGCATCTAGGTTTCATAGTATTTATGGTTGGGTGAAGTGTCGAGAGGGGCGTTTGTGTTAGGGTTAGATCTTTCACTAGGCGGCTGTAGTTGTTTTCGTAGACCATATGATATCACAAGCTCGAAACTCTGTACCTATTATGGGGAATCTCGTGAACTTCTTATCTTGCTCAAACTTTATTTTATGTGAGCTTGCTATTAGAATTCAAACTCCAATATCATTATTCACCTTAATTGTATCGATTTTATAAATGTCACCTCATCACCCAAATCATATGGGCAATTGATCAATTCGTATTGTAGAATATCAAATACCAACATCTAGGTTTTCATAGTATTTATGGTTCTGGGTGAAGTGTCTGAGAGGACGTTTGTGTTCGGGTTCGATCTTTCACTGGACGCTTTAGCTGTTTTTCATGGAGCCATGATATCACAAGCTCAAAAATCTATTACCTATTATAGGGAATGCGTAAACTTCTTATCTTGCTCAAACTTTATTTTCTGCGAGCTTACTATTATAATTAAACTCCAATATCATTATTCACCTTAATTGTATCGATTTTATAAATACCTTTACTCACGAAGTATTCACTTTCCTTAATGAAAAGATTTAGGTGGTGATCTGCGATCTTATTTGGAATCATTTCCATAGATACGTTATTGATTCCATTTAGTGTTTGGTGGTTCATGATCGGGAGGTTGTATGGATGAAAATTGAATTTGCTCGAACTACGATTCAACGAAAAATTAACACGAGCTAATAGTGTTTAGCCCGTTAACTAAACATGTTTAACCTTAATTCTTTTCGGGCTTTTGGACCTCGGGATATCCGATAATAGCTCGATATATGATTTCCTAAATGAGAAATTGCACAGGGATTAATTATTTTCTAATTGTCTTT
>SNQJ01S0173635.1:6139-18641 GCA_010110895.2 Picea sitchensis | reverse complement strand
TTGTACAAAACCATACCAATGCCCTCACAATCTATAAGAAGTACACACAACTATCATTGTTGAAGGTTGTAGATACACGGTTTGCCTCATCATTCATCATGCTTAAGAGGTTGAGGGAGGTCAAGGCCGCTCTTGGGTCCATGCTTATTTTAGAGTTTTGGTCTTTTTGGAGAAAGACGGATCAAGCTTCTTCAAAAAAGGTCAAGGATACAATGTTAGATGATGCTTGGTGGGAGAGGGTAGATCTTACTATTAAGATCATGGAGCCTATCATATCTTTGTTACGATTTGTAGGCACAAACAAACCCATCCTAGGAGAGGTTTATGAGGGGTGGGATTCCATGATTGAGTCCATGAGGACCATTATTTTACAGAATGAGTCCCCTGAGTATGGGACACCGACAAAGATATTTTTCACCACCATACAGGATATTCTTTTCAGCAGGTGGAATAAGAACTGCACACCTTTGCATTGCTTGGCTCACTCATTGAATCCCAAATACTACAACAGTGAGTGGCTCAGTGATGGGACTTCACGGAGATTCCCGCCTCACATGGATCATGAGCTTTCAGAAGGGAGGAAGGAAACATTTAGACAGATATATCAGGATAGAACATCTTTTGATGAGGTGGAGGAAGGCTTTATAGATTTTTCCACTACGAGCGAGAGATTTTATAGCTATGATGTGCTCAGAGACAGGGGGGCTAAGAAGCTCCATGCTTGGTGGGAAACTCATGGGAAAGCATGCCCTCCTGTACAGGAGTTAGCCATGAGAATCCTTTCTCAGGTTACTTCATCCTATTGTTGTGAGAGGAATTGGAGCACATATGGGAATTTGTACAGTTTGAAGAAGAGCAGGCTTGGGCAGTCTAGGGCAGAGTCAATGTTGTATGTGCACACCAACCTCTGTCTTATTTACGGGCAGAGGGAGGAGTGGCTGAAGGGAAAGACAAAGATGTGGGATGTCTTTCCTGATGGTATGGGTTTGGACGACACTGTTGCGTTGACATTGGCCAACATGGATCTTAATGACCCAGTGCTAGAGCCGATCACTTTTGAGGATGATATTCCTCTTGAGGGGTCATCCTCCACAAAAATAGATCTAGTTCCACAAATTGGATTGAATGATCATGCAGAGCAACCGAAGATTGGAGGAGAGAGCAGTGGCGACAACGTTGATTTTGATGATGATGAGTATGACATGGAGCCAGATGACTACTGACCAGTGACGAATGACAGTCTTGTGCTATGGGATTCTTCCATCTACGGTTCTAGTATCTTGTTCTACCTTATTTTGTATTTGTCACTGACATTCCCACCTATAGTAGCCTGTAGGATGTAGGTTGTAGCCTATGACTTAATGAGAAAACTGCAGTTTATGGTTTGAATTTCTTGTGTGTTTCAAATTTCAATGTTTGTCATTATGATTTTAATATTTATCATGATTCATGATTTATGTTAGTACTAGTTGTATCATTGTATGATTGAATAATGAATTTGTAATATGTATTATCAGAATCATTCATGTAAAATTTAAATGTTTACAATTTTATTAATTTTATATGTGTAATTCATATATATATATAACGTGTCCTTTGTGTCCTGTTTCCGGGGGTCGCCGTGCCTGTGTCCGACACTCGTATTTTCGTGTCCTCCGTGTCCCATGTCTGGTGACTTAGCTCATTCCTCATCTTCTCTCCTATTATATAATTTTATTTGATTTAATTCTCATTTTTCCCTCTCTTTTTCTTTTGTATTATTCCAACATTTACATTGCATTCATTTACATAGATTGTTAACCTTCATGGACTGCGGAATTGGTTCATTAGTATCCATTTCAAATCAATCACTGCCCGGGAACCAACCCAAAGTCGGGATATAGTAACTTAAACAACATTTTATAAGAATAAGACATTCAAGGAAGTGGCATTCCTAATCTACATAGAACGATGGCTAAAGAACCTGTATTTGATCTTTGTTTCCTGCAGTTATGTTTGAAATGGTCCAGCCTGTTTTCTTCTTGATACTTTTCTTATGATTATGAGTCAATAGTACCTACTACCGAGAAGTAGGGAAGTGCTTGATTGTGGACAATGTATTGAGGAAACACATTCCCACAAAATTACTTGAGAACATAGTCTACCAGATGAAACCATAAAAAAGGATTCAATCTATCCCAAAGAAATCACTCGGACATTTAATTTATACAGTGTAGGATTCAATCTATCCCAAAGAAATCACTAGGACATTTAATTTATACAGTGTAGGATTGTATAGAAGACTAATTAAATGTTCACTTAGATGTGTAAATTGATCTTCAATGTTTCGAGTTTAAAGCCAGATGCCAATAGAGACAGGAGATACCTAAGTCTGTACATCATCAGTAGTTACAATATTGCCCATAGTGAGAAGAGCAGGGATAAGAACATATGGGATGGGTGGCTGCAGAAAAAAAAATACAAAAATACTTCGCATCATTGAAGTTTTGAAAAGCCTTAACTATAGCAAAAGAATAACACCAATCAACCTCCAACCTCATCTAAAAAACCAGAAAGCTGGAACTATTAAAACACGTTTTTAACCAGAACATTAATATGCATCTCTATTTGCATTTTTTTGGAGTTTTTATAGACATATTTTCCAATCAATTTTTACTGAAATCCTGTCAAAAATTGTTGGAACTTCAGATTTGAGTGATTGAGTCTATATAATTTGAGATCCCTAAGGTTTTTCAGGGTGCTAAATCCATTTATGCATTTAAAATGCAATTTAAACAACAAAAAATGGTAATTTCACCAAGATTTATTTCACCTGATTTAGATGAAAAAGTTCAAAAAATCGAATGTTTAGACTACTCCTTTTTATGGCAACAGACCAAAGAAATGTAAGCTCCACATTAGGTGAGACTACAACATTGCTACTAGAAACAGAAATACAGTGACATTTGGGGTAAAAGATGAGCATACAACTTTTTATCTCAGAAGAAAACAAATCTTTCCATACCTCAAAAGGAATGGTGGAGCACTTTAGAGGTTTCTGATTGATCTCTGTAATCTTCCTCCAAAAGATAAGATGGGCCCAAACTTTTGCATGTAGTAAGATGAAAGTTCCTAGGATAATGACTGATAAATAGCCATGAACTTGTCAAAGAAACAAACGCCGAAAACGGCCAAAAGACTCACATTGGTAATTAAGAAGTTACTTCTATGCAAAACATGTTTATAACTTCTGAATAAAACATGGACAAAAAGACGCCTCGTGCTCTCACAAACAACCTTGCAGGAAAACACTGCGAAACCCACCATAAAGGCTTTTAAATACAACATCAAGTCGTGAAAGGCCTTGCATTTGATTACCTCCTCTTAAATTTGAAAATGGTTTTCAAAAATGGAAAGAGAGATTGAAAGAAATAGCTGAGTTTGGTCGCGTGTTTCTGGTAGAATTGCAAAATTTTAGGGAAAAGGAAACCTCCAGAAACATGCCACCTACGCACTCCATCCACTATCCTGTTATGACGTAATATTTTTAAAATTTCTTGAACTCCTTCGATGATAAAGAAATTTGGTTTTTTGTCCAGTGTATGCTATTTTATGATAGCTCATTTTCGATCAGAGTTTAGCATCTTCCGTTATCGTCTAGGTTTGGAATCCCCGTTTTAACCCGGGCGACCCAGGGTCCACATTTCGCCAACGGAAGACGTACCAGTTTATTTCATTTTAGTATGGAATGCAATGCTGACGCTGAAGCTGCTATTCTTCGCGGGCGGGCAGGCAGGCAGAGTGAAAGAATAAGTGTTTGATCTGTATCTGTATCCCTCTGCCCATTTTTTCACCACTTCCGTCGTCATCAATTAAGGGTACATAAAGGGCCATAATTCTTACGTTTTCAGTTGCTGGAATAGCTCAGTTGGTTAGAGCGTGTGGCTGTTAACCACAAGGTCGGAGGTTCAAGCCCTCCTTCTAGCGAAGTTATTTTGTCTAAATGCCGAGCGCATTTATTTGATTTCATTTATATTACTAAGCAAGGCTTCTATATTAACATTAGCACATTTTTTTTTTTATTTGATTTTTTTTATATTCCTAAACAAGGATTCTATTTATTAGCATTTATTTGATTTCATTTATATTCCTAAACAAGACTTCTATATTAACATTAACACAATTTTATTTTTTTTGATTTCTTTTATATTCCTAAACAAAGATTTTATTTATTAACATTTTTTTGATTTCTTTTAATTCTTAAACAAGGATTCTATTTATTAACATTTATTTGATTTCATTTATATTCCTAAGCAAGGCTTCTATATTAACATTAGCACAATTTTTTTTTTTTTTGATTTCTTTTATATTCCTAAACAAGGATTCTATTTATTAACATTTATTTGATTTCATTTATATTACTAAGCAAGGCTTCTATATTAACATTAGCACAAATTTTTTTTATTTGATTTCTTTTATATTCCTAAACAAGTATTCTATTTATTAGCATTTATTTGATTTCATTTATATTCCTAAGCAAGGCTTCTATATTAACATTAGCACAATTTTTTTTTTTTTGATTTCTTTTATATTCCTAAACAAGGATTCTATTTATTAACATTTATTTGATTTCATTTATATTCCTAAGCAAGGCTTCTATATTAACATTAGCACAATTTTTTTTTATTTGATTTCTTTTATATTCCTAAACAAGGATTCTATTTATTAGCATTTATTTGATTTCATTTATATTCCTAAGCAAGGCTTCTATATTAACATTAGCACGATTTTTTTTTATTTGATTTCTTTTATATTCCTAAACAAGAATTCTATTTATTAACATTTATTTGATTTCATTTATATTCCTAAGCAAGGATTCTATATTAACATTTATTTGATTTCATTTATTCTATATTAACATTTATTTGTTTGATTTCATTTATATTCCTAAGCAAGGCTTCTATATTAACATTATCACAAAAAAAAATTATTTGATTTTTTTTATATTCCTAAACAAGGATTCTATTTATTAACATTTATTTGATTTCATTTATATTCCTAAGCAAGGATTCTATATTAACATTTATTTGATTTCATTTATTCTATATTAACATTTATTTGTCTCAATGCTGAGTGCATTTATTTGATTTTATTTATATTCCTAAGCAAGGCTTCTATTAACATTAGCACAATTTTTTTTATTTGATTTCTTTTATATTCCTAAACAAGGATTCTATTTATTAACATTTATTTCATTTCATTTATATTCCTAAGCAAGGATTCTATATTAACATTCGCATTTATTTGATTTCATTTATATTCCTAAGCAAGGCTTCTATATTAACATTAGCACAATTTTTTTTATTTGATTTCTTTTATATTCCTAAACAAGGATTCTATTTATTAACATTTATTTGATTTCGTTTATATTCCTAAGCAAGGATTCTATATTAACATTTATTTGATTTCATTTATTCTATATTAACATTTATTTTAACATTTATTTGTCTCAATGCCGAGCGTATTTATTTGATTTCATTTATATTCATAAGCAAGGCTTCTATATTAACATTAGCACAATTTTTTTTTATTTGATTTCTTTTATATTCCTAAACAAGGATTCTATTTATTAACATTTATTTAATTTCATTTATATTCCTAAGCAAGGATTCTATATTAACATTTATTTGATTTCATTTATACACATTTATTTGATTTCATTTATATTCCTAAGCAAGGCTTCTATATTAACATTAGCACATTTTTTTTTATTTGATTTCTTTTATATTCCTAAGCAAGGATTCTATTTATTAACATTTATTTGATTTCATTTATATTCCTAAGCAAGGATTCTATATTAACATTTATTTGATTTCATTTATATTCCTAAGCAAGGATTCTATATTAACATTTATTTAATTTCATTTATATTCCTAAGCAAGGATTCTATATTAACATTTATTTAATTTCATTTCCTAAACAAGGATTCTATATTAACATTTATTTAATTTCATTTACATTGTTAAGCAAGGATTCTATATTAATATTGGGTTTTGAGTCATTAAAATGGTTTTATTTTTTATATTTTTTTTTGGAATACATTAAAATTAAGTTTTGCATCATTAAAATGGTTTTATTTTTTGTATTTTTTTGGAATACATTAAAATTAGGTTTTTATCATTAAAATGGTAAAATCAAGTGATTGAGATTATGTATTTTAATTGCCCTTAAGATTTTTGATGCATTTGAATGTATTTGTGGAATCCAAATATTATTTCAATTAGGAATAAATTAATAAGTGAACAAACTCTACCCATATTTGGTGGAAAATTTTCCTCACATCCTATATAAATTTTGTTAAAAGATATAGTTCTCCTAATTGATAGAAACTTTGTTGTCCAGGGTTTTGATTCATTTCAAAACAACCTAACTCATCAAAATTTTGAAAAACATTATGACAACTTTGTTGTCAAGGCTTTTGATTCATTTTAAAACAACCTAACTCATATGAATTTTGTTAAAAGATATAGTTCCTCTAATTGATGGGAATTTTGTTGTCAAAGCTTTTAATTCATTTTAAAACAACCTAACTCATCAAAATTTTGAAAAAAATTATAACAACTTTGTTGTCAAGGCTTTTGATTCATTTTTTTTTTTTTGTAAGTAAGAAGTTTTATATATAAAGGCCTTCAAAAATCAAGTTAGAGGTACAAAATACAAAAATTAGCCGTACTGTAGTTACTGGACTGCCCCAATAGAGGGGAAACCAGTCCAGCCAGTCGGGCGAGTCAAGCATAGGTAGTTTAACCGTCTGATGTATCAACCTCAAACTAACTGAACAACAGCTAAACAAAGAAAACTAGTGGAACTTGAAGGAACCCTAGAGACTTAAACATTTGGCAAATAACCTGGCCAGGTGGCATGAACGACCTCAGACCAAGGTTCCTCTTCGATGAGTGCCACTGGGCCTGCCCACTTCATTCCAGCGTCCATGTTGCTCTTAGCTCTGTCGGCAACTGGCGAGGTGTCCTACAACGCTTGTTGTCCTATGGCCTCCTCCACGCTCACGTCCTCATGCTTGGCTTACTCCATCGCATTCCCTGCGGAGCTCCGAGTCTGGGCGTTTAACTCGCTGGTATCTGCATGGGGTTCCCCTGCTGAATCCACACCTGTCGGGTCTGGGGGAAAAGCCTCTTGGAGGGAGGAAAGGATTTGAAGGAGGGCTGCAACTTTTCCATCCGTGGTCTGCAAATGAAATTGGAGGTCCTCCACCCCCTGACGAAGTTCGAAGACCAGACCAAAGATAATGGTGAGACTTTCTCTTAACTGCATATCAAGGAACGAGTCCGAAGACTGGTTCTCGTTGTTTCTAGGCCGACGAAAAGGAGGTGGCGCCCCCATGGGCTTCCTTGAGGAGCCAACTGCTGGTGCGTGAGAAGACTCGACGGTTCTGAGGATTGGGGGGACCAGAAGGTGTCGCGAGGAGGAACACGGCGGTTTGGAAGTGATGGTTAAGCCATCAAACTGGGAAACAGACAGTGTGGGGGAGGCAGGAAGAGCTGGCTCGGGATGGAGGGGCTGAGAGGAGCAAGTGGGGGGCGACTCAGGGGTTGAGACAGAAGGTCGGCGAGGTTTCCATGGAGAGCCTCTACGCGGACGCCCTGTTTGACGCGACATCCGATTCGTCGAGTGAATGTAGAGATAGAGTGCCTGGAGATATGTCGGAGCCACAATCACCATGAAGGTCTAGTTTGAATCAGGCCAGGGTGACGGAGGGGAGAGCCAGTCGAGTCGCGAATGGAGGCGAGAGGCGAGCACAAACAGTCGGGCCATGGAATAGTTCATAACATTGACGTATGCAACAGAGTTAAAGCCTCTGCAACGTCGTAATGACATATTAATGCAAGATCGGGGTGGCAGGCGAAGGCACGAGCTCGTCACATGGCTCCTCGCCTCGTTGGCCGGTCCGTTCCTCCTCCTCATGCCAGGTGGTCCGCACTAGCACCCCATCTGGGGGGGCTTTTGATTCATTTTAAAACAACGTAACTTATGCTAATTTAAGAAAAAATGAATGTTGTCGAGGCTTTTGATTCATTTTAAAACAACCCGAGTCATCAAAATTTGGAAAAAATTTATGACAACTTTATTTTCAATAAACTTTTGATTCATTTTAAAACAACCTAACTCATCAAAATTTCGAAAAAGCTTTTGATTCATTTTAAAACAACCTAACTCATCAAAATTTCGGAAAAAATGAGTGAATATTGCTAAGCAAGGATTCTATATTAACATTTATTTAATTTCATTTATATTCCTAAGCAAGGATTCTATATTAACATTAACACATAAATTTTTTATTTAATATTTGATTTCATTATATTCCTAAGCAAGGATTCTATATTAACATTTATTTGATTTCATTTATATTAATTCTATATTAACATTAGCATATAAAAAAATTTATTTGATTTCTTTTTTATTCCTAAGCAAGGATTGGATTCTATATTAACATTTATTTAATTTCATTTCCTAAACAAGGATTCTATATTAACATTTATTTAATTTCATTTATATTCCTAAGCAATGATTCTATATTAACATTAACACATAAAAAAATTATTTAATATTTGATTTCATTATATTCATAAGCAAGGATTCTATATTAACATTTATTTGATTTCATTTATATTAATTCTATATTAACATTAGCACATAATTTTTTTTATTTGATTTCTTTTTTATTCCTAAGCAAGGATTCTATCTATTAACATTAATTTGATTTCATTTATATTCCTAAGCAAGGATTCTATATTAACATTTATTTGATTTCATTTATATTCTTAAGCAAGGATTTTATATTAACATTAGCACATAAAAAAAAAATTGATTTCTTTTATATTCCTAAGTAAGGATTCTATCTATTAACATTTATTTGATTTCATTTATATTTCTAAGCAAGGATTCTATATTAACATTAGCACATAAAAAAAAAATTGATTTCTTTTATATTCCTAAGCAAGGATTCTATCTATTAACATTAGCATATACATGCAAAATTACACTAATTTTTTTAATAAAAACGTATTTATTTTATTTCTTTTATATTCCTACGCAAAGATTCTATATATTAACATAGAATGATTTGATTTGATTTGATTCTATATATTAACAAAGATTCTATATATTAATAGAAGGATCTTGTTAATATATGTTAACATAGAGTTTCTAGAATGATTTGACTTATTTGACCTTCTAGATAACTCATAAGGGTTCTCCAACTTCACAAGGCCATATCTCTCTAACGGTGAGGAGTTATGTGACATTCCACATATCACCATAAATGACATGATTTGTACTATCCATCTAGAATCATCTTGCCTACAAATATATTAATATCCATACCATTATACATCAGATAAACTTAAGTCCCTTAACCATACTGTTGGGGCTACCAAAATTTTCTACCGGACTTGCTTCAAGGGTTGATATCAATGGAAACCAACCCAATTAATCAACAACATTCTCCTGTTGCAAAACACCTCCTTTGCTACAACACATGTCTTGCTATAATCTGCCCCCTGTTACAACATACCTTTGTTGCAAGACATCTCCTATTATAGCATGCATTTTCTATAACCAACCTATATTGTGACAAATATATTATTTTGAAATACCTCTGTTGTGACAAATCACTTGCTTCAACACACCTTTTCTATGACAATTATCTTGCTACAACATACCTCCTATTACAACACACATTTTCTACAACACACCTCTTCGGTTGTAACATGCATCCATTGCAACATTTATTTTACTACAATACACATTATTTTGCTTCAACGGGTATCTTTTGTAATACACCTACACCTATGGTTGCAATACATCTTCTAACCTATGCCTTATGCTTCAACACCATTTCCACAACAACTTCTATTCACAATTCTCTATGCCACCTTCAGTGCAACATCTCCTTAAATTGTGCCACATAGTCCTTTATCAATGTACATATTATAAAATAGGAAACATCCTCATATGTAGAACTCTAAAATCTATGGAATACAAATAGACTTCTCAACTCATATAAGAAGTCTCAATGCCCCTGTACCAAGAAAACTCATCCTCGCTAATATCAATCAACAATAATTAAAATGTCGCAACCACAACATTTCTACAATCATGCAAATACATTCACCTCTCACAACATACCAAGCTATACAATCACCCTAGCTACAGGGAACCATCAATCCACTGTACATTCTCTCTCAAACCCACATCCACCAATAGAGGATCACAAATCAGTAATTGTATTCTACATACCCATGCCACCTACATAACAATATCATTTTAGGGTGTTTGGGAGTTTGATTTACATTCTCATTTTAGGGTGATTGGGAGTTTGATTTACATTTATGTTCGAGAAGAGAGGAGGACAAGGCTTGAACCCTCCAATTTGAAGGGTGTTCTAATTGGCTACATTGATTTCTCCAAGTCTTACAAGATCTATGTTCCATCTTAGACGAAGATAGTAGTGAGCCAATATATGACGGTAGATGAGGATGCATGGTATTCTAGGTCTCAAGAGTTTCAAGAAATGGTTGAGGAAGAGACAAATCTTGCACTATGTTCTTGGTATTCCAGGATCGATGAGTATTTGTTAGGTTTGGGTTTCACCAAAACTACTGCAATTCCCAAACTTTAGTATTTATTTTGTAGATTTTACTTTATTGGTTTGGATTGTATGTAGATGACCTGATACTTATAGGGAGTTTAGAGAAGCTCATTGCAAGGTGCAAGGCAGAGTTGGCATGAGAATTTGATATGAAGTACATTGGACTTGTGCATTATTTATTGGGTCTAGAGGTGTCACATAGTCTAGATGAGGTGTTCAATGGATAGGTTAAGTATGTGGTTGATATTTTGAAGGGATTTTAGATGATGGATTGTAATCCCTTAGCTACTCCTATGGTACCAAATCTAAAGCTGCATGTTGACTTGGATTTTGATCCTTTGGTGTATAGATAGTTGATTAAATATTTGATATATTTGGTTAGTAGCATACTTGATTAATGTTTTGTAGTGAATACTATGGGCCAATATATGGTTGAGCCAAGGTAAATTCATTTGGTCACTGCATCACATGTGCTTGTTGGCATGTTTGTAGGAAGAATGTGCTTGTCATTGATGGAAAGAACAACAATGAACCAAACCTTGAGAAATCTCAGAAGAGATAGCGGTTTTCGAAAGTGCGGACGAGGTCCAAGAGACAAAATCGTAGGAGGAGAAACTTAGAAAACCTTCTAAGTCGGAGAGATCAGAAGCTCAGGAGGAAGACAAACAATGGCCGGTGGATCACTGATCCAGAGGACCAACAACCGTCGGATTGAATTGATGGAAGGATAGGATAAGCGAGGAAAAATGATTGAGAATTCAATCATCCGAATTTCCGTCAGCCATCGGATTGATTTAAGTGGAAGGACATGATAAGCAAGAGTCGTTGATATAAGATCTTGATCAATGAACAACATTCATTTCGGGTCTAAAGATGTGAGGAGGTTACGCTATGGAGAAATTACTTCGAGAGTTTTAGTTTGAGATCTAAAATCCTTGAAGTCCGGAGAGCCGGAGAGCCAGAATAAACGTCAGTCGTTAGATCATTTTAAAGTGGAAGGACAAGATAAGCTAGAAAAGCAGCATCACATAAAGATCAAGCCATCAATCTAAGAACATGATCGACAAACAACATTTGGTTCAGGTCTAAAAGTTGCGAAGAGGTTACTATTTGGGGATTCTCACTTCAGAAGAATTGGCAACTGGAAAAATTGAAATACCTGAAATCCCGAAGGCTGAATTCCCGAAGTGAATGAGGATCCACATCAACAAGACTATGTCAGTAAGGACACGTGGTGCAATCAGACAATGACAAGTGTCAAGTTTATTCGACATTTTAGGTACGTGCAAATCACAAATCCAAGTGACACGTGGAAATTACTAGGCTAATGACACGTCATCAAGTGACGTAAGTAAGTGACATCACTCCAAGATTTTTACTTCGAGAACTTTACCATCAACAGTTTCCAAAAGTTTCGAAGTCTCGAAGTGGTTTGGGGCCATCCATCGTCGAGGAGGACAGGTGGCACGAGATCCACATATTTATAAGTTTGTGGATGGGGAGAACGTGAAAATCGTCGAAGACAAATCTCGACCATTGATCGCTAGGAGGGGTACGTTTCAGAATATTATGCATTCGGGTGAAATCACTCTGGGAGAAACAAGTGCATATGAGTTGAAACTACTGAATCTTGAAGTGCCAAAGTCATGGATGACCATTGATCGTCAAGGGGAGTACGTGTCAGCTGATCTGAGATTTTGGAGAAATCTCACTTCAAGGATTTCCAATTGAGACTTGAGAACTCTGAAGTCCAAATATGTGAAAGGATCGTGACCATTGATCCGAAAGGGACATGCGTCAGTGGATTTCCATCTCCGGGAAAAATCAAAGGAAGGTTGAAAGGTTGGAAAGTTG
>SNQJ01S0173634.1:0-20318 GCA_010110895.2 Picea sitchensis | reverse complement strand
ATATCCTAACTTAAGAGTGACACAATCATGCTAAATATTAAAAATATCATACCTCAAATCATGGAATCAAAACGTATCAAGAAATTTTGGAATTAACGATAGTTGTTGCTGCTTCTGCATTTTTGAAAATGACACGACCTGTATTTTTCAAGTGTTTATCCTTCCCTTGGATAATGGATTCAAGTCTGTTGTTTTCATTTGTCAACATATCATCTTGGTATCTTAAAGACTTGAGTCGTGACTGTGGTAGTGGAACATCAGTATAGTACCTATCGATAAACGATCAACACTCATCACACTGTGACTGTAAGGGATTTGCATTAGCACTAACAACATTATGGGTCAGAGAATCTTCCATGTGAATGGTAGTCTTATCATAGAGTTGGATGCCAGGAAATTCTAGGTTGTCCTTTAGACAAGGAGGCAGATTGTTAACATAGTCATAGGTTCAGTCAGGGTGTAGACCGAATGACATGGGGTCTTCTTCAGCAATGAATTTTCAATTTATGAGTCTGAATCTTCGCTCACTTCATTCATGTTGATTGTTTCTGCACACAGTTTCATTTTATTTCAGTCACATAGAGAAATTAAATGACCAACCCTTTTGTTCTTGAAATTGACATCAACACTGCCTTTTATCTTCCTTCTTGTAGGTTTCTTAACATTTTTAGTGAAATTCTTTGGATGTGTAACCGGTCGATTGTCCTGTTGAATGACATCAGGGTAGGTCGAGGGTTCATTATTAGGGGGGAAATCATAGGCCTGAGATGGTGGAGAAGAAGCTGTAGGGTTCATAAGGGTTTCTAGAATGACCGACTTATCTACCTATCCCAACTCATGGTTACCGAAACCATTTCGTGAAATGAACGCATCACAACAATTTTTTTGTGACTGTAATTGGTGCATGAGGATGATTTTAATTAGACCATGATGAAATAAACTCGAATCTAACCTATGTTTCCTAAACCGTTTACCCATTTTATGCAAACTTCTGAGCAGGTAGTAAGACACATTCAACGAAAAACCAATGAAACTCATAAGGAGGCGTAGATGATATAGGAAAACAAATTTGAATCGTCCTTCACATGTGATGAATTGATTCACTACAAAAAGTAAATCATGCCACCTAGGTTTCAAGAACGAAATAGGCATACCTCGATCACAACTGGTTATTTTTCATGAGGTAAACAGTAACTTCCAAGAGACCTCCTCCACTTTTGCATTCTTGAACCATTTCTTCCCAACTGTTGGCAGTCCCATGGCTTGTCTTAAGAACTCTTCTGTTACTTCTAACTACACATCACCAATCTTAGCCCTACAACCATCAAAGGTTAAGGCAAACTCTTGGGCGACCTGAAGGTTAAAACACTGCAATTTTTCAATGAACAAACGCCAACCATTCCTTTCCAAATCTTCCCTAGCGTTATCATACGAGAGTAGGGTCTGGACGCCATTCAGTTTGACCCTTCCCACTGGAGCCATGCCGAATGGATGGGTAATTAAAACAGAACACAAAGTAGGGTTTGGAAAAGCGCAACAGAGCCATAGCCCTGAGCCTCATCAATACAGGTTGTGATGATTCAAACGGTGGGCAGAGGTGTTAATCACAATGTGTGTGAGCAAATTCATGAAGCCCGAGACCATGCTAAGGAGTAATGGCATGTTATATGTCGTATGCCACCTTGGCATTGGGTACATAGAGTACTTGAAAACAAAGTGCGCGCATCAAAGTCTGACTGCAAAGATAGGTGGTTTACAAAAATTGAATAGCGAAAGGTTTCATGAAAGAAATATGGTCAAACATCAAACCAAAATTGATACAAAAATCGAATACCAATTGATGGGGATCTTTCATTCAAACAACCATAAGTTTCTTAGGCACTCTTAGAATCAAAAAGATCATAAACAATGAGAGCAACATACTCATAGCAAGAAATCGCAATTATGTACTAAACGATATGCTTTGAATGAAATTTTATAACAAAATGATAACAATAATTGTGAGTTTTCATGCTTTCAGTCATGAAAATGAAGCATAAATAGATGACATGTAAAATACGATGATTTACGACTGTTGTTTAGAGAAACACTTATGAAGAGTAGTAAAATTTCATAGACCCTATGTAGGCAGCTTATAAAAATGATAATTATATACTTGCTGCCAACAATGGCGACATGCTAGGAGAAGCAGTTATCTCTGCAAAATGAATGAGTTCAGATTAGAATAATCAGAAAAAACTTCGAATAAAAAACAACTAAAAGTTGTCTGAGCATCGCAAATAATTATAATGCATTCCAGTTTCAAACAAATATTATTTTTAAAGAGACGAAAACTTATGGCAGTCTTAGCAAAAGAGAGCCACGATGCTAAAGTTAAAATCTTCAATACTGTTGACAGGGCCGTTGTTGCCAGTAGGCATCCATAGCCTCAATATGGATGTCAATTAACGCACTCTGATATCTGTATCCTGTCAAGAAGTTCTAGATCAGAACAAAGGTCATTTAAGGTCAAAACAAAATCCATATCTGAGAATTTTCTTTTACGTGACATTGCTTCGCTGCCAGCAAGCCTGTTTAGTACCCTGACGAAGTTATCTTGGTGCCATGCATGCATTTACTCGCTGCCAACAGACTTGTTCAGTGTCCCAACACGTTTACAAGCACTTCCCACAACTCTCTGAAAATTTATTTAGTTTTTAAAGATATTTAATAGAGCAGGGTGACACTAAAAATTCTTGTTTTTTAACACATCTTAATATGTCACAGACCTTGAAATTTTTTTTTAGTTGTCCTTCATCAAGATCTAGAAATAGTTTATTAATAAAAATGACTTTCAAGAGCAGGGAGACATCATTGACTTGTTCTCTTAAAGAATAGGGACAACGTAAAAAGGATTTTTATAGATGGTTGTGAATACCTTCAATTGCAGATTGAAACCAAGAAAATGCTTTTCAAACAACAAGTCATCTTCAAAAGGGCTCCAATTTCAGAGAAATGCAACAATTGATGTTTCAACAACTTTTAGTAGTCATTTTTGAGGGGAAATTTTTTTGTTATCTTTGTCTGAGCTAGCCCATGGTGCAAGCATATGTGTCTTGAAAGAAAGACCGATAAGCAGAAATGAGAACCAAAACAAACCAGAAAAGAAAAACAAATAGCAAACAAAGAAAAACAAAAAAATATTTACAAAGGGTGTATGGGAGCATCATCAACCAAAGTATTTTTTTAGAGCTTGGCCATTCACTGGGAAGTTGTCTGGCTGTCCCTCTAAATTATGTAAGCGAGAGGAACTGGGACCTAGCTTCTCAGCAATTAAAAATGGCCCCAACCACAAGTTCTGAAACTTAGTATGTTCTCCCTTTCCCTCATGAGGTTTTTCCCATTTTAGGACAAGGTCACCCACCTCAAAATTTTTGTCAGAGGAAGAATTGGAATCAAACTAGTTTTTAAAAATGTGCTGATGTTGATCCAATTTTTGTTTTTCTTGAGCCCTCACTTCCTCTAACTTTAACAAAGCATTAATTCGACTCTCCAAGGGGGGACAGTCTTCTTCCTGTACCTTATGTGACAACTACAGAGATGTAAGACAGACATGCGGTGGAAGAATCGCTTCTCTTCCGTAAACGAGAAAGAAAGGTGAGTTACCCACAATAGTTTTAGGAGTTACTCTATCATCCCAGATTGCGTTTAACAGTGCATTATGCCAATTTTTAGGGTTTTCAGAGACCTTTCTCTTGATAATTTTGATCATATTTTTATTAGTTGATTCCGCCAAACCATTTCGTTGGGGGTAATAGATGGCAGAGTACTTTAGTTTAATTCATTTTTCTAGAGCGAAATCACTCATTTCAAGAGACAAAAAATAAGAAGCATTGTCAAATACTAGGCATTCAGGGATGCCAAAACGAGTGATAATATTTGAATTCAAGAAGGATATTACCTGGCTGGTATTTACATCTTTTAATGGGGTAGCCTCAGACCACCTGGTGAAATAATCTGTGGCTGTTATGATGTATTTATGTTGTTGCGAGGATGCAGGATTGATTGGGCCTATAATATCCAGGCCCCACTGCTGAAAAGGGGAGTCTACCAAAACTAGTAGCAAAGGGAATGATGGTTTCTATATCCGTTCGGATGTTTTTTGGCAAATAACACACTTGTGACATAAGGCATGAGCATCTTTAAAAAGAGTAGGCCAGTAATAACCTGCTCTTAATACTTTATGGGAAGTGGTGTCTCCACTGAAATGCCCACCAACTTCCCCTGCATGTAACTCCAACAAGACTTTTTCTACTTCATCTTTTTTAAGAAAACACATAAGTATTCCATCTATGTCATATTCTTGTAAGAATGTGACCCAGTTTTCCCTTTTTTCGCCTAGTTCTTTCTGTACTAACAAATTTCTGACAGCAGGTTAAGGGACAATGATTTTTGTCCTAGATTTCAACAGATAAGATCGAAAGTGTTTTATTGCTTTGAAAATAGCATAAGATTACTGATCTATTGTTGGGTAATTAAGTTATGCCCCCTTGAAAGATGAGCTCATAAAGGCAATTGGGACTTCGTTATTTTCAGCGTTCTTTTGAGTTAGGACAGCAGCGTAACATCGGTCAGAGGCAAACGTGTAGAGGGTGAAGTCTTGCAAAAAATTAGGGCACATTAGAGAAGGTGCGTCTATTATGGCCTTTTTTATTGAATCAAAATCCTGAATTTCTAAAGGTCCCCAATGGTACTATACATCCTTTTTTATTAAGTTTTGTAATGGTCTCACCATTTCTGAAAAGTTGGGGACGAATCTCCTAACAAATTTTATCTGACCTAAGAAAGATTGCATGGAATTTTTTGACGAGGGAGGGGGCAGTTTTGAAATGACTTGGGTCCTTTCAGGGTCGATAATCATCCCTTCATTCGATACAACGAATCTGAGAATATTACCTTGTTCTACCGTGAAGACAGATTTTTTAGGATTTAAAGAAATGTCGTACTTACGACATCGCTGTAGAACAGATCTTAAATGAGCTAGATGATCTTCTTTATTTTTTGAGAAGATAGTGACGTCATCCAGGTAAAACACTATAGATTGATTGATTAAGCCGCGGAAAGCAATGTCCATCACTCTCTGAAAAGTGGCACCGACATTTATGAGTCCAAAGGGCATCTTTCTATAAGCGTAGGCGCCCCATGGGGTACAAAAAGTAGGTTTGATCTGGTCTGGGGGAGACATAAGGACTTGGTTATATCCTAAAAAACCATCCAAAAAGGATAATATTTCAAAGCCAGATACCTATTCAAGGATCTGTTCCATGGGAGGGACAGGGTAGTTTTCTTTATTAGATGCTTGGTTAAGATTTCGGAAATCGACACATAATTGGATTTCACCACTCTTCTTCCTGACGGGGAGAATATTAGAGACCCATTGTGTGTGCCTAACCAGGAAGATTATTTTAGTGTTCAAGAGTTCGTTTAATTCCTTCTTGACTATTGGTTCGAGTTTTGGGTGCATCTTCCTTAACTTTTGTTGAAAAGGTTGGGTCTGAGGTTTCATGGGAATAATGTGTTGTATGATGTTAGGATCAAATGTTTTTAGGTCATCGTATGTCCAGAAAAAAACATCTTTGAATTCCTTAAACAACTTGATAAATTCTACCTTTTCTTGCTCAGAACACCCCAACCCTAAATTAATGCACTGTGGGTTGTCTTTATTTCCCAAATTTACTTTTTCATGTGTCAAGGAGTAACTATCCGTTTTACAGTTCACTAATTTTATGAACTTATCATGAAGATCATAAAAAATTTCTAATCTAACCACAGATTTTGGGATAGAGTTTACCATGTCTGATGCAGATTCCGGTGATCTCAGATCTAGTATTACTGTAAAATCACTAATATTTTTGTCATGGGTACCTTCGTCGATCATCGCACCCTGGAAATTTTCTTTCATATGTAGAAAACTTATGATCTATTGATCATCATAGAAGACTCTCCAGTTTGTGATGTTGTCTAGGACAGACGGTCTGAACAACAATTCGACAGAAAATTCATTCGGAGATAAGCCTTCTGCAGGAAAACGTTTTGAAGCGACATTAGTTAACAAGTCAGCTTCAAAATTATTCAATCTAGGAATAGAATTTATGTTAAATGTGGAAAAATTGTTCATCAAATCCCATACCTCAGTCTGATAGATTTTAAGGTGCAGAGATAAACAATGGAAAGAATTTTTTACCTGTCTAACCACGATTTCTGAATCACCAAAGACAGTCAAATTTTTAATGTTCAAATCTAGTGCTTTTCTGAGACTTTGCAAGAGTGCCTCATATTCGGCCATGTTGTTTGTACATCGAAATCTAACCGGCAAGAAATCAGAGTTTTGTTACCTGCTGGATCGATGAGCACGCACCCTGCACCAACTCCTTCCTTAGATTTTGACCCATCGAAGTAGAGAGACCATATTTGATTTTCGTCACGTGCATGTGACCACTGAGAGAAGGATGTTGACTGTGTGCATGTCATAACTTCAGATTGTTGTTCCGGGTCAGTGATGGTAGAAGTTTCGGCCATGAAATTGCTGGAAAAAGTATCCATTCCTTATATTTCAGGTGAATAGGTAGAAGGAGTGAATGGTTCATTGGGATATTTTAAATCAGTTACCGTGAACATCAGATAATGTTAATGATTTACCTTGATTTTGTTAGGCTTTCCATTCTTGGGCAGCCACAAGTGAGACCAATTTGTTGCAAAATAGCCATGTAATTGTTCTAACCAATCTCTACTTAAAAACAAACCATATACTTCTAGGATATATACAACAATGATATCAATCACTTGATGGAATTTAGGATTAGATGACAATCTTATAAGAAATGTTTTTAATTTGCCTATCACTTTAACACTAGTTCGATCAAGCTAGATGGTTGAACTTCGGCATTAATATTTTGACAGACAGATCAAGGCATTACGTTAGATGAAACACCTGAATCTACCATACAATTATCTACATTCCTGTTGAAAATTTCAAAAGGCAACAAAAATGGAGGGACATTTCTGCGAGTATTAATAGTAGAAGTTTGTTGTTTTTTAATTGCAACCTCTGAAAATGGTTTATCTACATTTGTTACACTATTTACAGGAAGGTCTCTTTTATCACGAGGCTCAGATGTAGTTTTGGAAGAGGCCTTCTGAGGAACTTTGGGGTTGTTTTGGACACATTTGTTGCTGTTCAGATTGCTATTTTTGTTGTTCTCCGCAATATTCTGCAACATCTTTTGCAAAAGAAAAGGGAATTTTAATAATTTGTAAACATAAATGTTAGCCCTAAGATTTTTTAGATCTTCAATCAAATCATAATCTAAACTTGGGTTTACCTAATTATGTTTGGTCTCAATTGATTTAGACTGTTTTGGAGGCAAAGTCATCGTAATTTCAGAAGAATGCTTATTTGTTGTCTTGCTCCTAGTATTGTAAGGATGCACTGTTTTGAAATTAGCTTGAAAAATGTTATTCGAAAAATGTCCGCAAATGTTTGGAGAGGATTCATATTCTTCTACTATCTCTTGTTCAACTACTTCTTTAGGAATCTCGGGAGGAATCAACTTATCGTGTTCTTTTAGGATCGTTTGAATATCAAATTATAGGCTTTCTAGATTTAGGCCTTCAAAATTTGAGTTAGATCGGTTTGTGGGAAAAGGCTTCCTAAAATGGAATTTTTAAGGCCCTTTGCTCGAAGAATCTTCTTCAACCGACCTTTTCAAATCTATAACTTGATTGGACACTTTCTGAACAACTTTCTGTAAGTTTTCTAGATCTGAACTCTCAGGTTGAGCTTTATTTTGGGGAGGTCTAGGAAGGATTTCGATTTTCTTCTTGGAGGATGTACTAGTCTCTATCTCATTAACGGTATTGTATTTTAAGATAAGAATATATTTCTCAATCTGAATGGCCTCTTCAAAGGCATCTATCAATGTGGCTTTCTTGGACCTCTTTACCCAAATGGCTATGTTTTGATTTAAGGACTTCGTGTAGTATGCAACAATAAGATTCTCAACAGGCATCGAATCCGTGGGGATTCGGTTCTTTAGTGTCATGAAACTTTGATTAAAGTATTTTGTCTTTTCTTTAGGGTTCATTTTTAAACAAGAAAGCTCCATGACTAGGTCATCAAGAGACTTATCGTCTCCAAACTTTTCAAGGAAACATGACTCAAATTTATCCCATGAGACGATGGTGTGGGGTTGTTGGGAAAAGTATTAGGTAGAGCCATTGCCTTAAAAGGTTTAGGAAAAAAATCTACAGGCTATGTCTTCATGCTCAACACTACGGAGTCTAATGGATAACATAAAAAGTTTGATGTGATCTTCAGCGATCTGTTTGGAGTCTAGGTCAAATTTATGGAGCCATTTCTCTGGGTGTTTAGGTAAAGGATGTTGGGGACCAGGTATGGCCACGACATCATGGTCGAGCCAGGGTCTAGCGGGATTGTTCGGATTGACCATAGGTGTGGGTGGTGTCGAAGGTTGAGATGAGGAACTACCTTCGTCTGAGGACTCTTCTCCAGAAGGGGAAGGATATGAAGGGGGTGGTGATGGTGGAATACCAGACCCTCCTGCTACAGGAGTGAGGATATGATATAGATCCCTAAGGTTTAAGGTAAGGTCAGTACCTTCAAGTTTCTCTCTGGTATCATAGAAATCTAAAGGTTGTTTCAAAGGTTGATTTGGTTGTATGATACGGGCTAAGGCACTATGCGTTATTATGAGGGATTGACGACCAATCTCTTGTATGTCGCCACTTGGTGGATTTGGAGTTACTGGTTCAACTGTGATCTATAGATCGTCGTTTGATGTGGTTTCTGTTTGAGGAACAATGTTGTCATCTGAATGACTTCTAGTTACTATAGGTGAGCGGGTAGGTGGGGGAGGAGTCTTATGACCTCCTCATGCCATTAATAGTTTTCATGCTCTCCTTCTAGCGCCATTTGTTGACGGGAAAAATTGACCACTCATAAACTAGAGGAGTGAATCCGGTCTGGGGTTGTCTCATTAAACCAATCCGTTTGGATTAATTCACTCTGATGGGTTTAGCAGCTTCGTTGGCCAATCTAAGTCCTAAAGAAAGCGAAAAAGTAACTAAAAGGAAAACAATAACCTAATAAATAACAATCACTAAAATCTATAAGTGCATCTAAGTAAATATATATGTACAAATTAAATATTGTATGTATGATAATTCTATATACAATCTATACAAAACACGAGTATTAATCTAAACTCGTAAAAATCAAATGTGGATTGATTACTTTTAGGGATAATAATAAAGCAAGTAAAAACACTATCTATTTTTTTTGTTTGTTTTGTTTTATTAAATGTATACATTCATGACATTACACATTAAACCTCCTAATTAAAAAGAAAATAATAGATAACAAAAAATGTTTTATATAGAGAAAACTTCTATGTTAAGGAAACTAGCGAAATCAAATAACAGGCTAACTTGTTACTGTATCCAATGTCTGTTCGTTGTTGAATATCCCACCACCTTTATCTGATGAAGTAAACTTGGTACAGATCTTGGGACTACCCCTAATAAATGAGGAACGACAATGCTGGAGATTGAATTATAACAACAAAGCATTGAATAGATACAGTTACAGTAATCATATGATTTGCAAATTGCTATGATGAGATAATTCTTCCTATAAGCACTTGCGTGTAGATATTCAATATAAATTAGAGATGAATCTACTAATTTAAATTGGATAGATGATCACTGTGTGTCTTGTTCTGAAACACGAGACATGGACAACATATATAAATCGAATGATATCAAATCGCAATAAACTATGCCGACAAAAGAAATCATAATCTCTTATCAAATTGAAATAAACATAACTTGAATAAAAACATCATACAGAAAAGATAAAGCTATAACATGCATCATATTCCATTCAAGTCTGTGATAAAAATGCCCATACTCTTGGCCTAGGCTGAGATCATCCAATGTTTACAAAATAATATGTTTATATAGGTTTCAGGAAACATAATTGTTTCCTATTGATAAGATCAAGTTGGTTTAAAAAAATAATGGCGGACGCAACCACCCTGATTTCACTAAATATCAAAAACTACCAACAGTTTAATCTGTTTACTCAAAATACAAAGTTGATATGGCTGGGAAATCTCAAGAAAAGCCTCATATCTTCTTGGAAATCATGGGCTCCTTAATCATCCTGAAAAAAAATGGAAATGAGAAGATTTCAGATATGTTTTCAATAATCAAATCAAACAATTCGAATTTTCTCAACTGGCTACAGAATCTTGTGATTCTGTAGCTAGTTATAATAACAAATGCAATCATATTTTATTAAATAAACAAAACAGACTAATCTTAATAAGAAAAATGGTTTATTCAATCAAATCGAATATCCTAAATTAAGAGTGACACAAGAATGCTAAATATTAAAAATATCATACCTCAAATCATGGAATCAAAACGTATCAAGAAATTTTAGAATTAATGATAGTTGTTGTTGCTTCTACATTTTTGAAAATGACACGACCTATAGTTTTCAAGTGTTTCTCCTTCCCTTGGATAATGGATTCAAGTATGTTGTTTTCATTTGTCAACATATCAACTTGGTCTCTTAAAGACTTGAGTCGTGACTGTAGAAGTGGACCATCAGTATAGTACATATCGATCCATGACAACACTCATCACATTGTGACTGTAAGGGATTTGCATTAGCACTAAAAACATTATGGGTTAGAGAATCCTCCATGTGAATGGTAGGCTTATCATAGATTTAGATGCTAGGAAATTTTGTTTTGTCCTTTAGACAAGGAGGTAGACTGTTAACATAGTCATAGGGTCAGTCAGGGTATAGCCCGAATGACACGGGGTCCTCTTCAACCAGGAATTTTTCAATTTATGAGTCTGAATATTCGCTCACTTCAATTGTGTTGATTGTTTCTTCATGGGGTTTCATTTTATTTTGAGCATACAGAGAAATTAAATGACCAGCCCTTTTTTTCTTGAAATTGACATCAACACTGCCTTTTAGCTTCCTTCATGTAGGTTTCTTAACATTTTTAGTGCAATTCTTTGGATGTGTAACCGATTGATTGTCCTATTGAATGACATTAGGGTAAGTTGAGGGTTCATTATTAGGGGAAAAATCACAATCCTAAGACGGTGGAGAAGAAGTTGTAGGGTTCACAAGGGTTTCTACAATGACAGGCTTATCTACCCGTCCCAATTCATGGTTACCAAAACCATTTCATAAAATGAACGCATCCTGACAATCATTTTGTGACTGTAACTGGTGAATTAGGATGATTTTAATCAGACCATGATGAAATAAACTCGAATCTTACCTCTATTTCCTAAATTGTTTACCCATTTTATATAGACTTCTGAGCAGGTAGTAAGGCATATTCAACGGAAAACCAATGAAACTCATAAGGAGGCATAGATGATATAAGAAAAAAAAATTGAATCATCCTTCACATGTGATGAATTTCTTTACTACAGCAAGTAAATCTTACCACCTAGGTTTCAAGAACGAAATAGGCATACCTCGATCACAACTAGTTATTTTTCGTGAGGTAAATAGTAACTTCCAAGGGACCTCGTCCACTTTTTCATTCTTGAACCATTTCTTCCCAATTGCAGTCTCATGGCTTGGCTTAAGAACTCTTCTATTACTTCTAACTACACATCACTGATCTTTTCCCTACATCCATCAAAGGTTAAGGAAAACTCCTAGGCGACCTGAAGGTTAAACCCCTGAAATTTTTTGATGAACAAATGCCAACCATTCCTTTCCAAATCTTCCCTAGCGTTATCATACAAGAGCAGGGTCAGGACGCCATTCGGTTCAACCCTTACCACTGGAGCCATGGAAAATGGATGGGTAATTAACACAAAACACACAATAGGGTTTGGAAAAACGCAACAGAGCCATAGCCCTGAGCCTCATCAATACAAGCTGTGATGATTCAAACGGTGGGCAGAGGTGTTAATCACAATGTGTGTGAGCAAATTTGTAAAGCCTGAGACCATGCTAAGGAGTAATGGCATGTTGTACATCGTATGACACCTTGGCATTGGGTACATAGAGTACTTGAAAACAAAGTGCACACATCAAAGTCTGATTGCAAAGATAGGTGGTTTACAAAAATTGAATAGCCAAAGGTTTCATGAAAGAAATATGGTCAAACATCAAACCAAAATCGATACAAAAATCAAATACCAATTGATGGGGGTCTTTCGTTCAAACAACCATAAGTTTCTTAGGCACTCTTAGAATCGAAAAGATCATAAACAATGAGAGAAACATACTCATAGCAAGAAATTGCAATTCTGTAGTAAACGATATGCTTTGAATGAAATTTTATAACAGAATGATAATGATAATTGCGAGTTTTCTTGCTTTCAGTCATGAAAACGAAGCATGAATAGATGACACGTAAAATGTGACAATTTGCAACTGTCGTTTAGAGAAACGCTTATGAAGAGTAGTAAAATTTCATAAACCCTGTGTAGGCAGCTTATAAAAATGATAATTATATACTTGCTGCCAACAATGGCGACATGCTGGGAGAAGCAGTTATCTCTGCAAAATGAACGAGTTCAAATTAGAATAATCATAAAAAACTTTGAATCAAAAACAACTAAAAGTTGTCTGAGCATCGCAAATAATTATAATGCATTCCAGTTTCAAAAAGCTGTTATTTTTAAAGAGATGAAAACTGATGGCAATCTTAGCAAAAGAGAGACACAATGCTAAAGTTAAAATATTCAATACTATTGACAGGGTCGCAGCTACCAACAGGTATCCATAGCCTTGACAGGGATGTCAATTAACCCACTCTGATATATGTATCCTATCAAGAAATTCCAGATCAGAACGAAGGATGTTTAAGGTCAAAACATAATCCATATCTGAGAATTTTCTTTTACCTGGCATTGCTTCACTGCCAGTGGGCCTGTTCAGTACCCCGACGAAGTTATCTTGGCGTCATGCATGCATTTGCCCACTGCCAGCAGACCTGTTCAGTGTCCCGGCGGGTTTACAAGCACTTCCCACAACTCTCTGAAATTTTATTTAGTTTTTAAAGATATTTAATAGAGCAGGGTGACGCTGAAAATTCTTGTTTTTTAACACATCTTAATATGTCACATACATTGAATTTTTTTTTTAGCTGTCCTTCATCAAGATCTAGAAATATTTTATTAATAAAAATGACTTTCAAGATCAGGGAGACATCATTGAGTTGTTCTCTTAAAGAACAAGGACAACGTAAAAAGTATTTTTATAGATGGTCATGAATACCTTCAATTGCAGATTGAAACCAAGAAAATTCTTTTCAAACAACAAGTCATCTTCAACAAGGCTGCAATTTCAGAGAAATACAACAATTGATGTTATAACAACTTTCATCCGTCATTTTCGAGGGAAATTTTTTTTGTTATCTTTGTTTGAGCTAGCCCGTGGTGAAGGCATATGTGTTTCAAAAGAAAGACTGATAAGAAGAAATGAGAACCAAAACAAACCAGAAAAGAAAAACAAAAAGCAAACAAAACAAAACAAAAAAATATTTACAAAGGGTGTATGGGAGCATCATCAGGCAAAATATTTTTTTAGAGCTTGGCCATTCACCGGGAAGGTGTCTGGTTGTCCCTCTAAATTCTGTAAACGAGAGGAACTGGGACATAGTTTCTCAGCAATTAAAAATGGCCCCAACCACAAGTTCTGAAACTTAGTATGTTCTCCCTTTCCCTCATGAGATTTGTCCCATTTTAGGACAACGTCACCCACCTCAAAATTTCTGTCAGAGGCAGAATTGGAATCAAACCAATTTTTAACAATGTGTTGATGTTGATCCAATTTTTGTTTTGCTTGAGCCCTCACTTCCTCTAACTTTAACAAAACGTTAATTCGACTCTCCAAGGGGGGACAATCTTGTTCCTGTACCTTCTGTGATAACTGTAGAGATGGAAGAAGGACATGCGGTGGAAGAATCGCTTCCCTGCTGTAAATGACAAAGAAAGGTGAGTTAACCACAACAGTTTTAGGAGTTACTCAATCGTCCCAGATTGTGTTTAACAGTGCGTTATGCCAACTTTTATGGTTTTCGGAGACCGTTCTCTTGATAATTTTGATCATATTTTTATTAGTTGATTCTGTGAAACCATTTCCTTGGGGGTAACAACTATCAGAGTACTTTCATTTAATTCATTTTCCTAGACCGAAATCACTCATTTCAAGAGACAAAAAATAAGAAGCATTGTCAAATACCCGAAACGAGTGATAATATTTGAATTCAAGAAGGATATTACCTGGCTAGTATTTACAACTTTAATGGGGCAGCCTTGGACCACCTAGTGAAATAATCTATGGTTCTTATGATATATTTATGCTACTGTGAGGATGCAAGATTGATTGGGCCTATAATATCCAAGCCCCACTACTAAAAAGCAGAGTCTACCGAAACTAGCTGCAAAGGGAATGCTGGTTTCTGTATCCGTCCGGATGCCTTTTGAAAAATAACACACTTGCAACATAAGGCATGAGAATCTCTAAAATGGTTAGGCCAGTAATAACCTACTCTTAATACTTTATGGGCAGTGGTGTCTCCACCGAAATTCCCACCATCTTCCCCGACATGTAACTCCAGCAAGTTTTTTTCTACTTCAACTTTTTCAAGACAGTGCATAAGTATTCCATCAAAATTTTGGCAAAACAAAATACCATTAATCAAATGAAAAGAAGCAGATTTTAATCTTAGTGCTCTCCTTTTTTGGGGATCAAGGTGATGGGGAGTTGATCCGTGTATAAGACAAAATTTGATGTCGTTGTACAAAGAACTAACAAGGTTTTGTGCACAGCGGATTTGATTTTGATAATGTTGATCTGGAGTTAACATATCAGTTTCATTTTGTTGTCCTACAGCTGAATCGACGACTAACTTGCATAAACCTTGGCCTCTTACAATTTGTGCTGGGGTGATTTCTATGTCATATTCTTGTAAGGATGTGACCCAGTTTGCCCTTTTTTCGCCTAGTTCTTTCTGTACTAACATATTTCTGATAGCCAGGTAAGGGACAATGATTTTCATCCTAGATTTCAATAGATAAGATCATAAGTGTTTTACTTCTTTGAAAATAGCATAATCTTATTGATCTACTACTGGGTAATTAAGTTCTGCCCCCTTGAAGGCTGAGCTCATAAAGGCAATTGGGACTTCATTATTTTCAGCATTCTTTTGAGTTAGGACAACAGCGTAAGATCGGTCAGAGGCAAACGTGTAGAGGGTGAATTCTTGTAAAAAATCAGGGCTCATTAGAGAAGGCGTGTCTATTATGGCCTTTTTTATTGAATCAAAAGCATAACTTTCTAAAGCTCCCAAATGGTACTGTACATCCTTTTTTATTAAGTTTTGTAATGGTCTCACCATTTCTGAAAAGTTGGGGATGAATCTCCTAATAAAGTTTATCTGACCTAAGAAAGATTAAATCGAATTTTTTGACGAGGGAGGGGGCAGTTTCGAAATGACTTGGGTCGTTTATGGGTTCATAATCATCCCTTCATTCGATACAATGAATCCAAGGAGCTTACCTTGTTCTACTGCAAAGATAGAATTTTCAGGATTTAAAGAAATGTCGTACTTACGACATCATTGTAGAACATATCTTAAATGAGCTAGATGATCTTATTTATTTTTTGAGAAGACAGTGACGTCATCCAAGTAAAATACTATAGATTGATTGATTAAGCCATGGAAAGCAATGTCCATCACTCTTTGAAAAGTGGCACCGGCATTTATGAGTCCAAAGGGCATCTTTCTATAAGCTTAGGTGCCCCATGGGGTACAGAAAGTAGTTTTGAGTAGGTTTGGGGGAGACATAAGGACTTGGTTATATCCTAAAAAACCATCCAACAACGATAATCCTTCAGAGCCAGATACCTATTGAAGGATTTGTTCCTCGGGAGGGATAGGGTAGTTGTGCTTATCAAACGCTCGGTTAAGATTTCAGAAATTGACACATAATCAGATTTCACCACTCTTCTTCCTGACGGGGAGAAGATTAGAGACCCATTGTGTGTGCCTAACCAGGAAGATTATTTTAGTGTTCAAGAGTTCGTTTAATTCCTTCTTGAATATTGGTTCAAGTTATGGGTGCATCTTCCTTAAATTTTGTTGAAAAGGTTGGGTCTGAGGTTTCATGGGAATAATGTGTTGTATGATGTTAGGATCAAAGGTTTTCAGGTCATCGCATGTGCATGCAAACACATCTTTGAATTCCTGAAACAACTTGATAAATGCTACCTTTTCTTTCTCAGAACACCCCAACCCTAAATTAATGCACTATGGGTTGTCTTTAGTTCCCAAATTTATTTTTTCATGTGTCAAGGAGGAACTATTCATTTTACAGTTCACTAATTTTCTGAACTTATCGTGAAGATCATAAAAAATTTCTAATCTAACCATATATTTTGAGATACAGTTTACCATGTCTGATGTGAATTCCAGGGATCTTGGATGTGGTATTACCGTAAAATCGTGAATATTTTTTCATGGGTACCTTCATCGATCACCGCGCCCTGAAAATTTTCTTCCATATGCATAAAATGTATGATCTGTCAATCATCATCAAAGACTCTCCAATTCTTGATGTTGTCTGGGACAGATGGTCTGAACAAAAATTCGACGAAAAATGCATTCGGAGATAAGCCTTCTGCAAGAAAACATTTTGAAGTGACGTTAGCTAACAAGTCAGCTTCAGAATTATTCAATCTAGGAATAGAATTTATGTTAAATGTGGAAACCTTGTTCATCAAATTCCATACCTCAGTATGATAGCTTTTAAGGTGTAGAGATAAACAGTGGATAGAATTTTTTACCTGTCTAACCACAATTTTTGAATCACCAAAGACAGTCAAATTCTTAATGTTCAAATCTAGTTCTTTTCTGAGACCTCGTAGGAGTGCCTCATATTCAGACATGTTGTTTGTACATTCGAATTCTAATCGGCAAGCAATCAGAGTTTTGTTACCTGCTGGATCGATGAGCATGCACCTTGCACCAGCTCGTTCTTTAGATTTTGACCCATCAAAGTAGAGAGACCATATTTGATTTTCGTCAGGTGCATGTGACCACTGAGAGAAGGATGTTCATTGTGTGCATTTTGTAATTTCATATTGTTGTTCTGGGTCAGTGATGGTAGAAGTTTCGACCATGAAATTGCCGAAAAAAGTATCCATCCTTTGTATTTCAGGTGAATTGGTAGAAGGAGTGAATGGTTCATTGGGATCATTTAAATCAGTTACTATGAACTTCAGATAATGATCACGATTTACCTTGATTTTGTTAGGCTTTCCATTCTCGGGTAGCCACAAGTGAGACCAATCCGTTGCAAAATAGCCATGTAATTGTTTTGACCAATCTCTACTTGAAAACAAACCATATACTTCTGGGATATCTACAACAATGATATCAATCACTTGATGGACTTTAGGATTAGATGACCACATTATAAGCAAAATTTTTAATTCACCTATCACTTTAACACTAGTTCGATCAAGCTGGATAATTTTCAAGCTGGATGGTTGAACTTCGGAATTAATATTTTGACAGATAGACCAAGGCATTACATTAGATGACACACCTAAATGTACCATATAGTTTTGTACATTCCTATTGAAAATTTCAAAAGTCAACAAAAATGGAGGGACATTTCTGCGAGTATTAACAGTAGAAGTTTCTTGTTTTTTAATCGCAACCTCTCAAAATGGTTTATCTACATTTGTTACACTATTTACAGGAAGGTATCTTTTATCATGAGGCTCAGATGTAGTTTTGGCGAAGGCCTTCTAAGGAATTTTGGGGTTGTTTTGGACACCTTTGTTACTATTCAGATTGTTATTTTTGTTGTTCTCCGCAATATTTTGCAACATCTTTTGCAAAAGAAAATGGAATTTTAATAATTCGTAAACATAAATGTTAGCCTTAAGATTTTTTAGATATTCAATCAAATCATAATCTAAACTTGGGTTTACTGAATTATGTTTGGTCTCAATTGATTTAGACGTTTTTGGAGGTAATGTTGTCGTAATTTCAGAAGAAGGCTTATTTGATGTCTTGCTCCTAGTATTGTAAGGATGCACTGTTTCGAAATTAGCTTGAAAAATGATATCCAAAAAATGTCTGAAAATGTTCAGAGAGGATTCATCTTCTTCTACTGTCTCTTGTTCAGCTACTTCTTCAGGAATCTCAGGAGGAATCAAGTTATCATGTGCTTCTAGGATCGTTTGAATAGCAAATTGTAGGCTTTCTAGATTTAGGCCTTCAGAATTTGAGTTAGATTGGTTTGTGAGAAAAGGCTTCCTAAAAGGGGGTTTGTAAGGCCCTTTTCTTGAAGAATATTCTTCAGCCAACCTTTTCAAATCTATAACTTGATTGGACAATTTCTGAACGACTTTCTGTAAGTTTTCTAGATCTAAACTCTCAGGTTGAGCTTTATTTTGGGGAGGTCTAGGAAAGATTTCAATTTTCTTATTCGAGGATGAACTAGTCTCTATCTCATTACTGGTATGGTCTTTTAAGTTGAGAATATCTTTCTCAATCTGACTGGCCTCTTCAAAGGATTCTATCAATCTGTCTTTCTTGGACCTCTTTACCCAAATGGGTATGCTTTGATGTAAGGCTTTTGTGTAGTATGCGACAATAAGATTCTCAGCAGACATCAAATCTGTGGGGATTCAGTTGTTTAGTGTTAGGAACCTTTGATTAAAGTCTTTTATCTTTTCTTTGGGGTTCATTTTTAAACTAGAAATATCCATGACTAGGAATTCAGGAGACTTATCATCTCTGAACTTCTCAAGGAAACATGACTCAAATTTATCCCATGCGATGATGGTATGGGGCTGCTGAGAAAAGTACTAGGTAGAGGCATTGCCTTTAAAGGTGTAGGGAAGCAATATACAGACTACGTCTTCATGCTCAACACTACGGAGCCTAATGGATAGCATAAACTTTTTGATGTGATCTTCAATGATCTATTTGGAGTGTAGGTCAAATTTAGGTAGCCATTTCTCCGGGTGTTTAGGTAAAGGATGTTGGGGACTAGGTATGGCCACTGCATCTTGGTCGAGCCAGGGTCTGGCGGGATTGTTCAGATTGGCCATAAGTGTGGATGGTGTCAAAGGCTGAGATGAGGAACTTCCTTCGTCTGAGGACTCTTCTCCAGAAGAGGAAGGAGATGAAGGGGGTGCTAATGGTGGAATACTAGACCCTCTTGCTGCAGGAGTGAGGATATTATATGGATCCATAGGGTTTAAGGTAAGGTTAGTACCTTCAAGTTTCTCTCTGATATAAGAGAAATATAAAGGTTGGTTCAAAGGTTGATTTGGTTGTCTGATACGAGCTAAGGCACTGTTCGTTCTTATGAGGGATTGACGAACAATCTCTTGTATGTTGCCACCTGGGGGATTTGGAATTACTGGTTCAACTGTGATTTGTAGATCATCGTTTGATGTGGTTTTTTATTGAGGGATAATGTTGTCATCTGAATGACTTCTAGTTACTATAGGTTAGAGGGTAGGTGGGGGAGGGGTCTTACGACCTCCTTGTGCCATTAATAGTTTTCAAACCCTCCTTCTAGTGCCATTTGTTGACGGACAAAATTGACCACTCGTCAACTGGAGGAGTGAGTCTGGTCCGGGGTTGTCTAATTAACCCGAGTCGTTTGGATTAATTCACTCCGATGGGTTTAGCGGCTCCATTGGCCGATCTAAGTCCTAAAGAAAGTGAAAAAGTAACTAAGAGGAAAACAATAACCTAATAAATAACAATCACTAAAATCTATAAGTGCATCTAAGTAAATATATATGTACAAATTAAATATTGTATGTATGATAATTCTATATACAATCTCTACAAAACACGAGTTTTAAGATAAACTCATAAAAAACAAATGTGGATTGATACTTTTAGGGATAATAATTGTTGTTGGGTATTTTACCCTACAGACTAATAAGCTAGGGTTCTAAGCCTATATGCAGATCATGACCCTTCAGATTTAACCTTTAACCTTCTACCCAAAATCTCAACCCCTTTTCTCAGACAAGCACAGGAAGAATGAACTAACCTTGTTTTCCGAAGGTTGAAGTAGATCCTCCGTCGAGTTGTTGTCTCCTTGCTACTGCTGCTCCTTCCACAAAGCTTTCCTGCAAATAAGACAAGAACATATATGCATGCTACTGATCTACTAGGGGGTTAGGAATAAAACATAAATCAGATAATGAAGATGAGATTCATGTG
>SNQJ01S0173633.1:0-20318 GCA_010110895.2 Picea sitchensis | reverse complement strand
TCTATATATGAAAGATTTTTCTTCCTCCACATTTCCATAAAATTATCAACCAATTCATCGTGAACCTCCTGCTGACTACGCCCAAACACATCCAAGAAAGCATGCAACAAATCCTGTATGGTCCTGAAGGTGTTATCAGGTGATTCATGAAACCAATCCATTCCCCGTTCACCACTAAGGGTAAAGACAAATAATTGCATTAGAACATCCTCATAAATAGGTGGATCATACCACTTCTCGATAAACTTAGTGAAAACCCAGATGTGAGCACCAGGATGATTATGATCAAAAAAATCAGGAATGTTATCAATAGCATCTTCAGGTATATCATGAGGGAAACCAACAATTCTTGAAGAATCAATAGGATCCCAAAAACCCTCCATTGAAAAAAATCTGGGACCCAAAATTACTAAGGATCCAACAAGAAAGACAGCATGCCAATTTCATCCAAAAACTTTTTCAAGTTTAAAGATGAAACAAGCAAGCTGTAAGTCCCTTCTTGAAAAATGCCTTGTCAAATTATTTAAAAGTGGAGTCGCCAGATGACCAAGTTTACTTCAGAGAAAACAAGGGCATCAAACAAAGCAAAACACAAGAAAGAAAACAAAGGTTAAAATTATTAAGTTAGGAACAAGTATTGGATACCGGTGAGTGCTTCTCCTCCAAGAATTTTAAGTAGCCAACAAGGATCGCTCCTTGCAGTATACTTGATAGATTTGTTCAATGGAGTCGCCACTTGGAAAAGAATCACACAAAGCTAGCCAATAAAGGTTCAAAGAATTATTAGTTCTAAGGTTTTTATTACTTAGTTCTAAAAAGAATAAAGAATAAATTAAATTCGGTTAGACCAGGATAAAAGACTTATCCGACAGTAAGCCAGATGCTGTCCCCATATACACTTGGGAGCGTAGGCTAAGTCCCGCTCACTTAGTGTACCCTCCCGGAGACACAATGTCTAGTTCTTGCCCACAACATCACCTTGACAAGAACTTCTTCATCGACTTACCTAGGGAAGCAAAGGCGGGTTGTCCCTAGTTACTAAGTTAATTTTAATTACACAATGTTCTAGGAGTTAGTTTCAATTGATTATAGGTTACAAAAAAGGGAAAACTAACCTATGACAAGCAGCAATGCAAGTACAGACCTACTTCTAAATGTTAAGCAGCCCTTTCCTAGGTCAGCTGATGGCTAGTGCCTAATGTTGGGCAATGGGGTCAACTATGTGTAAGGGTGATTCGTTACGGCATACTTTACAATTAAATCAAACTACACAAACCCCAAAGTATTAGAATTATACGAGAATTATACAAGTTTACAACAAATGAGATATGCAACAAATATACAACATATACAAGATGTACAAGAGGTAAAAAATTTCACACCCTAGAGCCAAGCATGCCCTTTGAAATTGGCACTCACTGGACTTCAACTTCAGCGTACTAACCATGAAAGCACTCAAGGATTAGATAAGTGATGCCTCCCAAGTGGGATACTCAATCACTTACCAATCCACACCACAACAATGATTTATCAACAAAGATATTCAAATGATAACAAGATAATCACAACACCATAGAGATAGAACAATGGATTCTTGATAGAGAGACATATCGATAAGATTATCACAATGTATGTGTCCTATCAATACATCTACTTCCCCAAACATACAAAGTGATCTATGCAATGGTGTTCTTCTTAAATGTTTAACTTTCCCTAGTCTAGATGTGTGTCTCAAACTCCCTTATTCTGCCAAATAACTTTCCGGTGTGAATCTTTGGGCTTTTACCCTGACCTAACCTCCAGGTCGGCCATGCTTCACCACAACTAGAGTAGTGGGAGGAGGATCTCCCCATGAAATCATGGACGGTCCCATACGTCCCCAAAGCTGGCCCTCTCGCCCGTTTTTAGGTGGCAGAAACAGTTGTTGAGACTCCTAAAATGTTTCTAAGTGTTATTTAGGACCCTCGGGTGGATCTTTAGATGTGTTGGGTTGATTTTGAAGAGTTTTAGATACTTTATTTTACTTGTTTTGCTTGAGTGTCGTGAGTGAAAAATTACTTCAGTGCTACCAAATAAAGGAATTACACCACCATAGACGATATAAGATATAGCAATAAGTAAACAAATGCTTAAACCATCAATGTAGCATTACATGAGATAACTTTAAGAGATATTAACTATTGAACCATAAACCATGTAACGTAACTTGGAATGAAAGATAAACTTGGAAGCACTTAGATGTTTGATATAAGCAAGTATTGGATGATGTAAAGTGTGTGAGATAACTTTAAAAGATAGGCAGATTATAACATAAGCACAAGCATTAAGCCATCACACATGAACCATAGATGTTTTATCACAAGTATGTCAAATAGTAAACAATTAATCATTAAACTTGTGAGAAGTTAAATCATCATCATTGTGTCCATAAACATCAGAATTATATGCATAAATAATACAAGCTGTGAGCAACAAATAGCCAAGCTAAGCTAGGCCGTTAGCATCATCCAATGAATTATTATTGAGCAGGTGAAAAACAATTGCAACCATCAACATATAGATCAATTATACCATAGATTTGCAATGTAAAACAAATCAAGAGTCAAGACTAGGACGTGAGCACTCAAAGTGTGTGTGTGAGACTGTGTTAATGACAACAGAAGATTATTAGACAGTCAAGGTGTTTGGAATCATAAACAGCGGTTTACTAACCTTGCATCACATCAACCTAACATAAGCATTATTTGTTCAAACATCTAAACTGATCACCACATGTATGTTGTTCAAAGACAAACTAATGACCAATAGATGTGATATGCTTAGCAACCAAGTAATAGATTAAACCCTCAAGAGTATTAGATGTCACAAACTCAGGCGTGTGTGTGAGGTAAATTACTTGCAAAATGTTCTAAGAATGAGAGAGCCTAAAAGGTTTAAAAGATTTAGAGCATGAGCAGAGATATAATGACTTTCAGATTCACTGCCTAAACAAAATCATCATAGGTATTCCAAAGTGTGTGTAGGCCAATAGGTCCGTGAGTATTTTGTACCATAAACTTATGAGATCAAACCTACAATCAAATCTGAGTGTAACTGTGTTATGAGTCCAGTAAAGTTATGAGCAATTAAGGTGTGTGAGGCTGTGTACAAGGAAGCACAAGATATGAACAATTTAGAGCATTAGTATTATAACAGCATCTTGTAAGTCTTAAACACATGCACCTTGATCATCAACAACAGCTCATTTAACCCAGTGTTGTATGCACCCAAAATACAAACAGTATATGATATAACAACAGATCAAGGCATATGTAGATGCAAGTGCTTAAGTGTGTATTAGCTTAAGAGATTAGGAGATTTAGTTTGTGATCACAAGTTTTAAGTTTACCAAATTAATATGCATCGAGGACATGAAAGCAAACTAAACCATAGGCATGTGTGAGGTATTAACCTATTAACCAAGTGCTTATGTGTATGACTAATTTGTTTTGTATGTTGTATTGCATGAGAGTCAGAGGCTGTGAAGCATGAAACAAGGCTGGGGCCCGTGAGCAAGAGCACCTAAATAATAGGGCACATTAGGTGTCAGAAGGTAACCAATGACAAACAAATAGGGTGGGGCCGAGAGCACAAGGTGTTGGGCCGTGAGCCTTAACAGCCACAAGGGTCGTGAGAAAGGGGTAGGGCCGTGAGAAAGGGGTAGGTCCGTGAGCAGAGGAGGGCTCCAATAGATGGCTGGGCCGTACCCTCAAGGAGGGTAAACCGTGGGTTTTAAGCCCTCTCCCAAGAGATGGCTGGGGCGTGAACAAAGAAGGCCCAATAAGGGTTGTTTAGTGTGTGATAAGCCCAAACAATAATATCTTATGTTATGCCAAATTATCAAAGGATTAAAACTTTAAGGAATAAATAACTTAGCAAATTGGACTAGATCTTTAGAGACCTCATCATCCTTAATACTATTAAGATAAATTCGTCAAGATATAGATCTAGAATCTAGAGGCACAATGAAACTATCTAACTCCTTAACATGAAAAACAAGAGCATATGATAAACAATGAAAGGAAACTAAGCTTGCAAGAGTAGATCTATCACAAAAGATGTTAGCAAAACATTAGATTGATTCTAAATAAAAAATGAAAGAATGAAAAAATAAACTAGGTCTAGGTTATGCTACTGCTAGGGCCCAAAACTACTTACAAACTTCAAGCGATGGAGTAGGAGGGAAAGGGAGAGGTGTTACCCAAGCTTGAGAAGGCAAGCCTAGAAACCTCTCAGGGTGCTTTGTTACAACAAATGCTTCAAAGATGTAGCTGCCCTGTTAGCATGGCAAAATTTAGAAGGCAACTGGCGATGGTCTTTCAAAACCTGCAAAGAGAAATTGTGGAATATGCATTGAAACGCGAGGAATTTTCCAGCCAACAAAAGTGATAGATAGAATATATTTTATGACCTTTCTAATACTAAAACAAGAGCTGAAAACCACATGGGAAAATGACAGCCCAGGAAAAGTGGATTGCAGGGAAGAGGTTTTGCAGGTGGGAGCTTCAGGAGACCATCTTGAATCTTCTTCTAAATTAGAGCATGAGAGCCAGCTGCAAAAGTTTGGTGAAACACCTGCAACATATAATGGATAGATACCCTAGATAAACCTAAAGCTGATACTTGAAAATCTTAGGTTATCTAAAATGATCATAAGACAACAAGAATACTCAAAGCTATCTTACCCAAGCAAATTACTTTGAACTCAAGATCTATCAGTATATGGGCATATGAGCAAAATTAAACAACATCACCTCATGTGTATGGAGCAAGAAGAATACTAAAAATGCCATATATCCTCCAAAGCTTTTCTCATTGACAAATTGGAGCATTGAGATGGATGGCAAGATGGCAAAGGAAGATGGAAGCATGAAATTTCAGCATAATAGAGTTAGTAAGAGATTGGTGAAGAAATAAGATGAGGGAGGGTTCCTTTTATACCCCAAGAGCCAAAAGGAAGAGGCTTGGATCAATGCCAAGTGTTAGTTTAGGAGAGATTGGGCAAATCTCAAGAAAGGGGCACCTACATGTGGGTTTGAAAGCTAGATCTATGGTGTAAGATCTATTAGAAGGTGTTGGGATCAAGCAAAGAGGTGTGAGATGCCTTAAGGATTGATTCAAAGGAAGGTGAAGGTCCAAAATAATTTTAAAAAATCATTTGAGTTTCTAGAAAGAGGGGGCGTAACTCCTCTTGGAGGGCCAAAAAAAGGTCAAAAATGAAGGAAAGGAAGAGAGTTAATGAGAAAAATTGATTGGGACCATTTTAGAAATTAGGAAGTGGGGGTCAAAGGAGTCATAACTCATGAGAGGGCCCCAAATAGGAAGTACCAACAACCTCCACCAATAAAAACGTCACTTTCCCTAGAGGGGTGTAAGGAAAGGCGTGTAGAAGGTGGGTAAGGGTTAGAATAGGTTTAGAGTTAGGTTTTGGTATGGGTTAGGATCTTTGGTATGTCTAGGGGAGAGCTCAACATGTGTGGAGTGTCTCTTGAGCTTCTCAAGGGGAGATTCAAGGGGTTTAGTTAGTTGATGGTCGAATTCCCCCTTAGTGCAAGGTAAAAGATGGTCAAAAGTGAATTAATAGGTTGAATTAAGTTAGGAAAAGGTTCGGAAGGGGTTGGGGGTTTAGGAGGGTCTCTTCTTGCCACTTTCCACCTTTTCATCCCCTCATAAACTCAAAATTACAATGACTTGTGATATTTTAATAATATCACCTTAATTCAAAATTAACATTATTGATTCTAACTGACTCTAAGTGGACTGACATAGTAAAAATAGTCAGTGAAATTTAAACTTGCCCAGTGGGTGTAGGGAGTGCTATTCCATTCATTTTGAGCTTTCGGCTTATCTTTCTCCCAAAGCAGAAGTTTTTACAATATTAAGCTCAAGAAATAATTAATTAATTAAATTAATTAAGATTTTAATTAATTAAAAAAACTAACTTAGACTTCGTGATTATGAAACTTGGACATTTTTGGCATGGTCATTTTACAAAATCCTACAAGGTTACTTTCAGGTGAATGAGATCATCAGGAGGCGCCTTCCACCACTTGCAGGCTTGGCTTTGGGAGAATCAATGGAAATTAGCATTGGTTAGGCCACTTTAATTTCCTGAGATGAAAAAAACCCTAGATGAAAGGAACTCCTCTGATGACAACATCCAAGTCTGACCTAATATGACCCATCACGACCATTATTACATTATTAACCCTAGCAGGGGTGTGGAAATCCCGTTTACAAAATTTAGTGCCGCCGAGAACACCCAGTGGAATATCTGTGCCGACATAGAATAATCTTCATGATAATGAGTTATTGTGTTGCTAAGCGAGTCAACATCTGGCAACTCCACGAGGAGGGGCGTGTGGTTGAATCAACTTCGAGCATGAGTCATACGAGAATCCAGCACCTACAAAAGTGATTCTCACACAATGCGGGCACCCAAGAAATTTTAACATTAGTACATATTATTCACAATGATAAATGAAATCAATTAATATATAGACAACATTTACATAATGAAATTTCTAAAAATTTTGACAATAAAATTACAACATGACTATGATCACCAGAAAAAATTCTAAATTACATATTGACATAATAAAATCTGGGAAAATAATACAAAGTCAAACTACAAAGGAAGGGTTAGAATGCGTTACAACCACCCATTAGATAGGTGAAATGATCTCTGAAGTGTCGAGACAATGCAGGTCAGGATATTTCCTGAAGACCCTTCTGGTGGAACAACTTGGAACTTTTACAGGAAGAACCAACCAAGTATCAACATCCTTCTTCCTTTCGACCAAACATTGGAACATGACAAACTGTGTAAACTTTGTAAACTCTGAATACTTTGTTTCTCGTGACTATCAAGGTGGGAGGCCAAATAATACTCATAATGATATGACATTGATAAAGTGAAGCTGCCTTCCAATTCCACAAAATTCTGCATTGACTTATCCTCTGGTTGAAAAAACTGAAGAAGAACACATCAACGGAACCGTATTTCATTTTCCTCAAGATTTTTTTTCAAATCACTCTTCAAAAGTGGTTTAGGGAGGTGGGTGGGAACTCAAATCATCTAGATTTTCAACATTTTCAAACTCAAGTTCCTTCACCTCCTCAAAATGGACGACTGATTCATCCATGGATTCATCTGCAATTTCCATGAACTTCCTTATCTTCCTTTGTCGAGAGCTCAAATCCATGGGAGATTACGAGATAACAGTAAGTCTCAAGTGTCACCTTCCATGATTTCTAATTGATCTTCTATGGCCAAAAGCTGTTCATTTTACATTTCATGGTTCTTCACAGGAGAGGTATGTTAAAGAACTGATTCATTTAAATCTTCAATGGGTTTTGATGGAATGTCAACTTCTGAACCTGAATTGAGTGCTTCTATATATGAAAGATTTTCTTCCTCCACATTTCCATAAAATTATCAACAAATTCATCGTGAACATACTGCATTTCACGCCCAAACACCTCCAAGAAAGCATGCAACAAATCATGTATGGTCCTGAAGGTGTTATCCGGTGAGTCGTGAAACCAATCCATTCCCCGTTCACCACTAAGGGTAAAGAAAAATAATTGCATTAGAACATCCTCCTAAATAGTGGATCACACCCCTTCTCGATAAACTTAGTGAAAGTCAAGATGTGAGCACCCGGGATGATTATGATCAAAGAAATCGGGAATGTTATCAACAACATCTTCAGGTATATCATGAGGGAACCAACAATTCCTGAAGAATCAATAGGATTCAAAAACCTTCCATTAGAAAAAATGCAGGACCCAAAAGGTACTAAGGATCCAACAAGAAAGACTGCATGCACCAACTTCATCCAAAACTTTCTCAAGTTCAAAAGATGAAACAAACAGAAATTTGTGAGTTCTTTCTTGAAAAATGCCTTGTCAAAATTATTTAAAAGTGGAGTCATGAGGATGACCAAGTTACTTCAGACAAAACAAGGGCATCAAAACAAAAGCAAAACACAAGAGAAAGAAAACAAAGGTTAAAATTATTAAGTTAGGAACAAATGATTGGATCTGGGGTGAGTGCTTCTCCTCCAAGAATTTCAATTAGCCAACAAGGATTGCTCCTTGGAGTATACTTGATATATTCGTTCAATGGAGTATGCTTAGGAAAGAATGCTGAAGCTGGCCCAATAAAGGTTCAAAATTATTAGTTCTAAAGGTTTTATTACTTGGTTCTAAAAAGAATAAAGAATAAGTGAGTCAGTTGGAATAGGGATAAAAAGACTTATCACAGGAAGCAGCCAAAGATGTTGTGTACTTGTGCACCAGAGGCATGAGCTAAAGTCCTGCTCACTTAGTGGCCCTCGGAGACACAATGTCTAAGTTCTTGCAACATCACCTTGACAAGAACTTCTTAGTCTAGGCTTTACTCTAGAAGGGAAACCAAGGGGTTGTCCCTAGTTACTAAGTTAATTTTAATTACAATGTTCTAGGAGTTAGTTTCAATTGATTATAGGTTAAAGGAAAACCTTATATATGACAAGCAACAATGCAAGTCAGACCTACTTCTAAATGTTAATCAACCCTTTCCCTGGGTCAACCCCTAGCTAATTGCCTAATGTTTGGGCAATGGGTCCAACTATGTGTAAGGTGAGTTAGTTACAATATACTTTACAGGTAAATCAAACTACCCAATCCCCAAAGTATTAGAATTACTTACAGAATTATACAAGTTTACAACAAATGAGATATGCAACAAATATACAACATATACAAGAGGGTAAAAGAAATCACACCTAGGGCCAAGCATGCCCCAAATTGCACTTACTCCCACAGTGCACTTCACTGGCTACTAACCATGAAAGCACTCAAGGATTAGGGCCAAAGTGATGCCTCCCCAGAGTGGGATACTCAATCCTTGCAATCCACCACAACAATTATTTATCAGCAAGATATTCAAAATGATAACTAGATAATCACAACACCATAGAGGATAGAACAATCGATTTAGTAAAGAGATATGTCATTAAGATTATCACAATGTATGTGTCCTATCAATACATCTACTTCCCCAAACGTACAAGAGTGATCTATGCAACTAGTGTTCTTCTTAAATATTTTAACTTCCCACCCCTAACTAGATGTGTGTCTCAACTCCCTTATTAAGCAAAATACTTTTAGGTGCTCAAGATCTTGGGCTTTTACACTGACCCTAGCCTCCAAAGGTCAGCCCGTCACTTCATACAGTAGAAGTAGTCAGAGGGAGGGGATCTCTATGCATGAAAATCATGGGGCCGAGGTCCCAACCCGTCCTCAATTTGTCCCTCTACGCTTGCGTTTAGATACTTAAAAGCAGTTGTTGAAGACTCCTAAATTGTTTCTAAGTGTTGTTGTTAGGACCCTAGGGTGGATCTTTAGGTTAGTTGGGTTCGTTTTTATAGAATTTTAGATACTTTTATTTTGCTTGTTTATGAGTGTCCGTGAGTGAAAAGTGTTCGTCCATTCCGTTCCATCCATCCTCCATCCATCCTTCCTCCCTCCTTTCCTCCATCCATTCCATCCATTCCATTCCTCCATTCCATCCTCCATCCATCCATTCCTCTTCCATCCATCCATCCTCCATTCCATCCATCCATCCTCCTTTCATCCTTTCCATCTTTCCTTCCTCTCCATCCGTCCATCCATTCCTCCATTTCCTCATTATCCTTTCGTCCATTCCATTCCATTCCTTCCATTCCATTCCTTCCATCCATCCGGCTCCATCCATCCATCCTCCTTCCATTCATCCGTCCATTTCCTCCATTCCTCTTTCCATCCTCCATTCCATCCTCCGTCCTCCATCCCGATCCTCCTTTCCGTCCATGTCCTTCCATTCCATTCTCCGTCCTTCCGTCCATTCCTCCGTCCATCGTCCTTTTCGAATCCATTCCGTCCATCCATTCCATTCCGTCTCAGATCCGTCTCGGGTCCATCCGTCCATTCCGGTCCATCCATCCCATCCATCCTCCGTCCAGCCATCCGTCCGGTTCATCCGGTCCATCATCCGTCCAGTCGGCATCCATCCATCCATCGTCCGTCCGTCCGTCCGGTCCGGTCGGCCATTCCTCCATCCTCCTCCATGTCATTCCTTCCTTTCCATTCCATCCATCCATCCGTCCATCCATCATCCGTCCGTCCTTCCGTCCATCCACTCCATTCCATCCTCCGCCATTCCATCCTCCATCCATCCATTCCGTCCATTCCGTCCAGTCCAGATCCTCCGTCCATTCCATTCCTTCCTCTCCATTCCTTCACCTCCAAAGAAGTAATGCCTCTAGAGTGGGATCTCTTTGAAACACCGCCAGCTCACACCACAACAATAATTGATTAAACTGGGAGATATTCAAGATAGGAAATCAATGTGTCACATCAACACATGAAGATAAAGACAAATAGTTGCAAAGAAAGATATATAGCAATGAGATTATCACAAAGTGTGTTTTCCTATCGATACATCTACTTCCCCACAAACATACACAATATTGTCTATGCAACTAAGTGTTCTTTCTTAAGTATTTTATTTCCCACCTTAAGCTAGATGTGTGTCTTAACCTCTAATTCCACCAAAATCTTGCCAGTTGCTCCAGTCCTTGGGAGACTCTGATCCCCAACCTAGCTTCCAAGGTCATCGAGTCACTTCACCACAATGAAATGTCGAGAAGGGATCTTCCCATGAAATCAGGAATGGTCCCCACCACTTCCCCCTAGACTGTCCTCTTACCCGTTTTAGATGATGGAAAGAGATGTAGAGACCCCTAGAATGTTGCTAGAGTGTTTATTTAGGACCCTCGGGTGAGTCTTTAAGATGTGTTGGGTGTATTTTAACAAGTTTTAGGCACTTTTATTTAGCTTTTTAACGTAAGGCCATGAACAAAGGTAACCACTTGAGTACAGTTGAAAAGATTATATCACCATCAACAATGTAAGATAAAGGGAGGCCAACATAATGTTAAATCATCCAATGTAAACTATCACATGAAAGGATTATACAAGATATTGAACCATAAAACCATAAGCCATTCACCATATGATATGCTAGCAATTGAAAAGAGATTAAACTTTAAGCATATAAGATTTAAACCATGAGTATGTGAGATGATATAAGTATGCTTGCAATGTATTAAAGTGTGAGAGCTTAAAATATTAATGAGTTAGAGCATACTCTTGCATGAGTGTTAAACCATCACATCTAAAACATAAACATCACTATCACATGTATGTCAAGTGTGTATGAAACCCAAAACGTGAGAGCATTTAAACCATGAGCATGTGAAATTATTTAAACCAAAATGTAAAATGTGTTATGTGCTTGAAATCAACAATGGTAGTGAGATAAATTGTACTAGGCGGTGAGCATCATTTAAGTGTGTGATCAGTGACCATAAATGTGTGAAAGGGCAGTGTGTTCAAATGGCGTTCAAATGTAGATTTAAAACTTAACCATTTACCACATCAAGTTATGCCAAGTTGTGAAATGAAAGATAGTTTCAAAGGACAAATAAACTTAGCTAACAAGTCCCCTGATCTCTAGAATATTTTTACTTCATATGCACTTAGATTAGCTAAATAACTTAGAATCAAGATATCCAAAGCATTGAAACTATATCCAAGTCATCTAACCATTTATCATGAAAAAAAAAAGCATATGAAAGATTATTAAAGAAATGAACTTACCTTAAAATGAAAAACTAACTGAGAGATGATCAACTTCTAAGCAGAAAACCACCACAAGTTAATTTCCTTAAGCCAAGGCGGTTTAGGGATGACTCCCCCAAGATGCCGACAAAGTGAGGTTAACACTACTAAGATAAACTTGCAGAGAAAAGGAGGGCTTTGAAGCTTAGTTCTCGTAGCTCCGGAGATCCAGAGAGAGAAGAGAATGTCAGCTAAGTGCTAGCTTGCTCCTCGGGCAAGAACTATCTTAATATTGTTAACAAACATTAGATTTATTTTATATGAACAAAATTGACTAATCTAAGTTAGATGTGTTTTAGGATCCCAAATATTCAGGAAAATGGAGAAAACTTAGAAGCGAAAGAAAGAGGAGAGATGTTACCCAAACCAAGAGGTTGTTTGGAAGGCCTCCTAGGTGTTTTATGCAACTTGATCCTTCAAAATATGACGCTTGTGCTGTAAAAGCTTGACAAGCAAAGCTTGCTGGAAATCTTAAAAACACCAATAAAGTTCTGAAATTTACGTGTATACCATGAAATTTAACCAATAAATAAATATGATATAGAAATTTGATTTATGACCTATCAAGAGTTAGAAATGCTACATAAAATGAAAATGGAATGATAGCAATATCAGAACTGAAAAAGCTTGACTAGAAGTTTGAGCAAACCAAGGTTGAAATCTGCTATAAAGTCTCTTCAAGCCTAACACATTAAGAGACAAAACTGCAACTCAAACACAATGTAGATCTATAGCAGCATAAGTGTGTTGTTACAGTTAGCATAAAAATCTGAACTAATTCATGGTCCTACCTAATCATCCAATACATAAATCATCAACACTAATGTATATTTGATTTACCTCAATAAAACTAATTTACCAAAGAATGCTTGCATATAAATTACAGAATGAGAAAGGAACAAGATCACCTCTTGTTATTTTGATCATAAGACTAATCTTAGAAATCCAAGATGTCCTCAAAGCTTTCTTCTTATATTATCCAATGAAACTTAATGAACCAAAACCAGTGAAGAAGTACAACAATAATGAGAGATAGGGAGAATGGGATGGTGAAAACTAGTAGCATAACATTACCTCTTGAAAGGTGAGAATAGAGTGGAGTGGGTCTCTTAAATAGCTTGAGAAGTTGAAGAGACCCCTCTTGGATCTTCAACACTTGTCAAAGATCAAGGGGAAGACAACTCAATGGAGAGACAAAATCTAGCCAATGAGTTGTAAGGCTTTTAGGGTAGGAAATGGAAAAATTGAGGATGAGGAAAAAAACAAGTAAAAGAAGAGGGAAACAATTGAACCAAGAGAGGAGGCCCACATACCACCATTAAGAGGGGGTTGCAAGCTTTTATAAGGGAAGTCGAACCACCATTCCATCAGGCTTGAACCAAAATGCAAAAAGGGAAGGCATTGAGAAAAAGGGAAGGGGCGTGAGCATTGGGAAGGATAGGCCCCATGTACCATTAAGAAAGAACCTTTCCAAATTAACGTTGGAGAAAGCATGGGTTAAGAGATGTGACATGAGGCTGATTAGGATGGATGCGTGGGAGTCATGGAGAGATAAGGGACGTGGAGTCCACGTGTGGGGAGAAATAGAGGCGTGAGGTTGAGAGTGGGGTTGGCATGAGAGTGGGAAAAGGACCCACACGATCCATAAAAATAAAACATCTTAGAGTGAATGCATGTCGTGGGGAAAAATCTCATTAAGGTAAGGGGGCGTGAGGGATGTGGCAAGGGTTTGAGAGTGGGACCATGGAAGAATTATAAAGCATGCAGTAGAGGTTAAGGGAAGGGGCCCCACAATTAAAATTTAAATACAAACTTTAAAGTTCACGCATTAAGGAGGGTATGCATATTGATGAGTGAAGGAGTCACGTGAGGTAAGAGTAGGATTAGAAGATAACTCATTAATATGAGTTATTAAAATATTACATGCTTTATTTAATAAAACATCATAAGCTCACGTGGGACATAATTAAAACTTAATTTTAATTAAATGTGGTTTTAAAAGTGGGTAAAGGGTAGGAAATAATTAAAAAATTAATTTTAATTAGTACGTGAAGTTTAAAAGGTGGATAAAGGGTGTGAATAGGTTAGGGAATGGTTAGGTGGGGTCTTTCTCATCACTATTGCCTTTACTTCACTTGATTTGGTCCACTATTACAAAAATACATTTTTGCCATGTTACGGGTTTTGGCAATTAAAATCGCCATTTTTCCCGCCATGTTCTGGGTTTGGCAATTAAAACCGCCATTTTTCCCGAAAAACTCCTAAACGGACAAACAACCTAGCAAAACTTGTCCGACTGAGTTGAAACTTGGTCCACGAGTGCAGGGGGTCTCATTAGTTTTCTTTTGAGTACAGATACCCCTATCGCAAATCCCGGGACCTAAGTTTTTACATTAAATACACAGAATTAATTGATTAATTAATCAATTAATTAATTCGGAACTTAAAAAAAACCTAGCTAGACTTGACGGAATTCTGCGAAATTTCGCGTGCTGTCTTACATGGTCATTTACAACATTCCTAAACAAGGTTACCAAATAATGACACCATCAGAGCGCCTTCCACCACTTTGGAGGAAGTCAATGGAGGGAAAAACTCAAGGGAAGTCGGTCAGGAGCTTGTCTGGTCGACAACCCGAGGATAAAAAACCCCCGATGAAAGGAACTCCTCCAATGGATCACCCAAGGTACCTGACCTAACTATGATCCATGCAGACTTATTACATTATCAACCCACGCAGGGGTGCGGAAATTTTGTTTACAAAAATTTGATGCTGGGGTATCAGATACCCAAGTAGAACCAATAATGTCTTCTGCATAGATGAATACTTCATGGCACATGAGTTGACCACCGTTGCTAACTGGGCGGTCAACACCCCGAAGGGATGGAACTTGTTGCCATATATTACATGTCTTGTATCTTGCATTCCCTTGTGTATTGGGCTTCATGTGAAGTGAAATAGTGTCTGTTATTTGCTACTGGAATTAATATTTCAGTTCAGCACTAACGACGATAATTAGCAACGATTAGATCCACAGAACCTCGAAGGAGATTAAATTTATGAACTTGCAAAAGAAATCTCAATTCATGAAATTCCTTCGTAGTATTGGAGCATTCTTGTTGAAATCACTCTTTTGGTGAAGGAGGAGTTGTGTTTCAGTTGTGTGCTTCCTGGGAATCGTAGGTTAACCTCGTGCAGGGTGCTTGGGTTTGAAACCCTAGGAATTATATTTCTTGCGGATTTGGCATAAGTTAACGCTGAAATTGTTAGGTATTTTAACATTTATATTAAAGGTGTTTTCCCCAACTCCCAAGGATAACTAAGGAGATGATGTCTCGAGGCCCTCAGGTTGCAGACACGGAGTATCGAGAGACAGTTTGACCAGCAGTGTACACTTGCACAGACAGAGACCCACCTCGCCACCACAGCTCCAGGTTCATCGCGACCGTATCCACCACATCAGCTGGCTTCCGAAAAACATTGGGTCTTGCTCCATGAGGTGCAAGCTAGGTATTATGCTCTGTGTCATTTCAATCTTTAAGGAATTTGAGTTTGTTGCTTCTATTATTGCTTTTGATTATGTAATATTTGCTTGGACATTATGCTCTTCGCCCCATTTTACTTTGGTGGTTGACAATGCGCCCTAGTAAGTGGGTCACTCTTAGGGATAGTCTTCCTACTGGAAGCTCCACTTGGCGACTCATCATGTCATTCCTGACCATACTCGTCAATTTCCACACTCAAAGCCCTCATCTCCAATTCATTTGGGATCTTTTGTGGATGCCTTGAGGTTGCTAAACTCTCTAGGGCATATTAATTCTCTTGATCTTCTTGGAGCTATAACAACTTAAAAGCTACAGCCATTTGGGCTGGAGAGAATCATCTACTTTTCTTGACTCTAACTTGCAATTTGACAGTGGAAATTTGCTAGTAAGCCATTATTATTATTCTACTGCTAACTGGTGAACTTTCGGTTGGATTAGTTCCTTGTTTTCATGGTTAAACATTGCTGCTGTATCAAATCACTGCTACAACCACTTGACTGTCACAAATATAGGCTGAAAACTTATCATAACAACCATCTAATACCACTAAAAGTTGTGTTAGAGTGTTGAGAACTTATCTACATGATTTATGCTTCATAACTCAACTAATCTTTGATCTGTTAAGTGGTTTAATCTGTAGTAGTTACTTGATTTCATTGTTGATATACATCTTTGTTTACTGCTGCAGTTAGTGACAGCAAGTTTAACTTGCTTGTCCACTTAACATACTACGTTCATACTTGGCTTTTCTTGTGTCTCGGGCAGGTACAAGCACTTTCTGTAGGTACCCAAAGACTTGGCAACCTTGAACCACTTCCAAGATGCGCCATTAAGCCATCTTCCACATAGTAACTTGACCTATAGGGGAATTCATCTCATCATCTGACTTTTCGTCTCATTTCCCCCTAGGGTCACTCGCGATTTACTCCTTGAGGGGATGACTTCATCTCTAAAGTGACCTTAATGCCTATCTAAGTTGACAGTGGGTAGGTGTTCTCTTAGTTGTCGCCATATTGTGGTTTACGTCGGGCTTTGCGCAACCTACAACTTCTGCGATAACAGAAGGGACTAGGAAATATTTACGAGTGTAAACCTCCATTGATTGCGGTGATTTCAGATCTGGTTTATGCATTTATTGTCAGGCGATAAACCCTAAATTGAACTTATTAATGAGGAAGAAAAGAGGAGACGCCTTGCACCAGGCCAAGGAGGGCTTGCCAGTGGTGACTATACCTTGTTGGAGTATCTTTGGCCGATCTAGGGTTTTCCTTGGTTTTCCTCGGCTAGGGTTTTGGAAAGCTTGGAAGCTTGCACCAGCTTGTGATGAGATGGGAGTATGTACTTAAACTCCATCTATTCTCATCTGTATCTATATGAGGTTTTCAGGGGTCAAAAATTGTTTTATTGCAGATTTGATTTTTAGCTAACATTGTCTTCAAGGTTTCTAGAAATTATATGTCTTGTGGATTCGCCATAAGTTAACGCTGAAATTGTTAGGGATTTTAACATTTATATTGAAGGTGTTATCCCCAACTTCCAGGATAACGAAGGAGATGATGTCTCAAGGCCCTCAGGTTGCAGACACAGAGTATCGAGAGACAGTTTGACCAACAGTGTCCACTTGCACAGACAGAGACCCACCTCGCCACCACAGCTCCAGGTTCATCGCGACGGTATCCACCACATCAGCTGGCTTCCGAAAGACATTGGGTCTTGCTCCATGAGGTGCAAGCCAGGTATTATGCTCAGTGTCATTTCAATCTTTGAGGAATTTGAGTTTGTTTCATCTATTACTGGTTTTGATTATGTAAGGTTTGCCTGGACATTATGCTCTTTGCTCCATTTTAATTTGGTGGTTAACATTGCGCCCTAGTAAGTGGGTCACCCTTAGGGATAGGTTTGCTACTGGAAGGTCCTCTTGGCGACTCATCGTGCCATTCCCGACCATACTCGTCACTTTCCGCACTTCAACCCCTCATATCCATTTCGTTTGGGGTCTTTTCTGGATGCCTTGAGGTTTCTAAACCCTCTAGGGCATCTTAGTTGTCTTGATCTTCTTGGAGCTATAACAACTTAAAGGCTACAGCCATTTGGGCTGCAGAGAATCATCTATTTTTCCTGACTCTAACTTGCAATTTGACCGTGGAAATTTGCTAGTAAGCCATTATCATTATTCTACTACTAACTGGTGAACTTTCCTTGTTTTCACGGTTAACCGTTGATGCTGTCGCGAATCACTGCTACAGCCACTTGGCTGTCACAAATATACTCTGAAAACTTATCATAAAAGCCATCTAATACCACTAAAAGTTGTGCTAGAGTGTTGAGAACTTATCTACATGATTTATGCTTCATAACTCAACTAATCTTTGATGCGTTAGGTGGTTTAATCTTTAGTAGTTACTTGATTTCATTGCTGATATACATCTTTGTTTACTGCTGCAGTTAGGGACAGCATGTTTAACTTGCTTGTCCACTTAACATACTATGTGCATACTTGGCTTTTCTTGTGTCTCGGGCGGGTACAAGCACTTTCTGTAGGTACCCAAAGACTTGGCAACCTTGAACCACTTCCGAGATGTGAAATTAAGCCATCTTCCACATAGTAACTTGACCTATAGGGGAATTCATCTCATCATCTGACTTTTCGTCTCATTTCCCCCTATGGTCACTTGGGATTTCCCCCTTTAAGGAGGAGTTGTGTTTCAGTTGTGTGCTTACTGGGAATCGTAGGTTAACCTCGTGCAGAGTGCTTGGGTTTGAAACCCTAGCAATTATATTTCTTGCGGATTCGGCATTATTTAACGCTGAAATTGTTAGGGATTTTAACCTTTATATTGAAGGTGTTTTCCCCAACTCCCAAGAATAACTAAGGAGATGATGTCTCGAGGCCCTCAGGTTGCAGACACGGAGTATCGAGAGACAGTTTGACCAGAAGTGTACACTTGCACACACAGAGACCCACCTCGCCACCACAACTCCAGGTTCATCGCGACCGTATCCACCACATCAGCTGGCTTCCGAAAGACATTGGGTCTTGCTCCATGAGGTGCAAGCTAGGTATTCTGCTCAGTGTCATTTCAATCTTTAAGGCATTTGAGTTTGTTGCTTCTATTACTGCTTTTGATTATGTAACGTTTGCTTGGACATTATGGTCTTCGCCCCATTTTACTTTGGTGGTTGACAATGCGCCCTAGTAAGTGGGTCATCCTTAGGGATAGTCTTCCTACTGGAAGTTCCTCTTGGCGACTCATCATGTCATTCCTGACCATACTCGTCACTTTCCACACTCAAACCCCTCATCTCCAATTCATTTGGGATCTTTTGTGGATGCCTTGAGGTTGCTAAACCCTCTAGGGCATCTTCGTTCTCTTGATCTTCTTGGAGCTATAACAACTTAAAAGCTACAACCATTTGGGCTGCAGAGAATCATCTACATTTCTTGACTCTAGCTTGCAATTTGACCGTGCAAATTTGCTAGTAAGCCATTATTATTATTCTACTGCTAACTGGTGAACTTTCGGTTGGATTAGTTCCTTGTTTTCATGGTTAAACATTGCTGCTGTGTATCAAATCACTGCTACAGCCACTTGACTGTCACAAATATACGCTGAAAACTTATCATAACAACCATCTAATACCACTAAAAGTTATGCTAGAGTGTTGAGAACTTATCTACATGATTTATGCTTCATAACTCAACTAATCTTTGATCCGTTAAGTGGTTTAATCTATAGTAGTTACTTGATTTCATTGTTGATATACATCTTTGTTTACTGCTGCAGTTAGGGACAACAAGTTTAACTTTCTTGTCCACTTAACATACTACGTGCATACTTGGCTTTTCTTGTGTCTCGGGTGGGTACAAGCACTTTCTGTAGGTACCCAAAGACTTGGCAACCTTGAACCACTTCCGAGATGTGCCATTAAGCCATATTCCACATAGTAACTTGACGTATAGGGGAATTCATCTCATCATCTGACTTTTCGTCTCATTTCCCCCTAGGGTCACTCGCGATTTTCCCCTTCAGGTGATCACTTCATCTCTAAAGTGACGGGAATACCTATCTTAGTTGACAGTGGGTAGGTTCTCTCCTAGATGTCGCCATATTGTTGTTTGGGTCGTGCTCTGTGCAACCTACAACTTTTGCGATAACAGAAGGGACTAGGAAAGATTTATGAGTGTAAACCTCCATTGATTGCGATGATTTCAGATATTGTTTATGTATGAAAAGCTTGCCCCGAAGGGATGGAACTTGTTGCCATATATTACATGTCTTGTATCTTTCATTCCCTCATGTATTGGGGTTGATGTGAAGTGAAATAGTGTATGTTATTTGCTGCTGGAATTAATATTTCAGTTCAACACTAACGACGATAATTAGCAACGATTAGATACGCGGAACCTTGGAGGAGGTGAAATTTATGAACTTGCAAAATAAATCTCAATTCATGAAATTCCTTCGTAGTATTGGAGCATTCTTGCTGAAATCACTCTTTTGGTGAAGGAGGAGTTATGTGCTTCCTGGGAATCGTAGGTTAACCTTGTGCATGGTGCTTGGGATTGAAACCCTAGGAATTATATTTCTTGCGGATTCGGCATAAGTTAACGCTGAAATTGTTAGGGATTTTAACATTTATATTGAAGGTGTTTTCCCCAACTCCCAAGGATAACTAAGGAGATGATGTCTCGAGGCCCTCAGGTTGCAGACACGGAGTATCAAAAGACAGTTTGACCAGCAGTGTACACTTGCAAAGACATAGACCCACCTCGCCACCACAGCTCCAGGTTCATCGCGATGGTATCCACCCCATCAGCTGGCTTTCGAAAGACATTGGGTCTTGCTCCATGAGGTGCAAGCTAGGTATTATGCTCAGTGTCATTTCAATCTTTAAGGCATTTGAGTTTGTTTCTTCTATTACTGCTTTTGATTATGTAACGTTTGCTTGGACATTATGCTCTTCGCCCCATTTTACTTTGGTGGTTGACAATGCGCCCTAGTAAGTGGGTCACCCTTAGGGAT
>SNQJ01S0173631.1:0-11081 GCA_010110895.2 Picea sitchensis | reverse complement strand
GGACAAGTGGTTAGAAGTGGGTTAGCCCTAAAATAAGGAAAGTGGTTTAAGATGGTTAGAAGGTAACCCCTTGAGGAAGCTACATAAAAGTATAAATTAGAGGCAAGGGTCTCTCATTTAATTACACTTGAGAATATTGAATATATATAACTTACTGAGGTAACTAGAGGATATCTAAGGGGAATTTTAGAGGGAAGGTGAAGTAAAGAAGACCGAAATTCAAGGGAGGATAAATTCTTTTGATGATGTTTTCTAAGGTATGTTATTTACAGGTCATCTCACCATTTTCACAATAAAAAAATTTCTAGAATGATTCAGACCGTGAAATATGGAGGCCATTGAGGAAACATATCCAAGTAGTTGTGATAAACATTTCATCTTGTGGGTTATTTTATTTTTGGAGTTACACTCCATCGAAAATAAGGTTTGTGGCTAGTCTCGAAACTAATCTAAAACAAGTGTTTCGGGTAAAAACATCATAACTTCTTCATAAAAGATCCAAATTAAGTAAGACCAGATGTATTGGTTAAAGTACAATATGTAGTATTTTTTGTACCATTTTCAGATTTATACAACAAATATTTCATGGAGGGAATTCTCTACAAGTTTGATCTCTAGAATAAGCCAAAATTCAACAAGGTATGCCATTTTTTCTATAACTCCTTTTCTGGGAGGTTCCAAGAAGTGAAACATGGAGAAATTGCAGACAAGACACTAAAGAACATTGTGTACTATTTTTAAACCTTTATTCATTACAGTTAAATAGTTATTATTATTGCAAGTTAGGGTTGTTGAATAATCCAAAACTAGTCATGTAAGACTAAAGTAAAATTTAATGAAAATGCTAGTCTCTTATTAAGGAAGGTTTACAAGTATGTGATCATATACACCAAGTCTATTACAGAATTAAAAATCATATTTGGATGATGAAATTGATGAGGGATTTTAGTTGAGGTATGTTACAGATAGAGGTTGTATAACAGTGAATTTGTGGCACATGGTTTGATGTAATGGTTTATGGTATTTGGTTATGGATAGTGTGATGTATTGCTAGAGAAATTTTGATGGTTCCATTGGTATATGGTTGAGGTACATGTTGAGTACATGTTTGAGACAAGTAGTTGATGATTTGACACATACATGATGTGTATAGTTGATGATGTTGGTACATCTTGATGAGTCATAGTTTATGTGTATTTGATGCATGATTGGTACATATTTGGTGCATGGTTGATGCACTCATTGATGTTATAGGTTGAGGTATAGGTCAATGCACTTGTTTATGGTACAGGTTGATTACAGGTTGTTTGGTACAGGTTGGTGCATGGTTGATGCATGGTTGATGCACTTGTTTATGGTACATGTTGATTACAGGTTGATTGGTACATGTTTACAACAATATATCTCACAATGATAGTGTGACAGTGGTTCCATAATTATACTTTTATTTTAGGGTGGTTGGATGGGGCAAGGATAGGTGGTTGTAGCCACCTTCCAGTTGTAGCCGGAGAACCTAGGGGGTTGTAGCCATAGAATTGGGGAGTTGGAGCTTCCTTCAGGTTGCAGCCTGAGAAACTAGGGAGTTGGAGCCTCCTTCCAGTTGTAGCTGGAAAGCAAAGGAAGTTGGTGCTTCCAATGAATGTAATTATTAAAGACATTTAAGAAAAATCATTCTACGGTTTTCTCCCACTTTGGGTTTCCACGTAAAAACACTGGTGCACTGTGTATGTGTATGATTGTTCATTTGTTCATTGTTTATTTACTGTGCAACTATTGGATGATAATGCTACATTGATATAACACTTGCATTTTATGGTTAAAAAGGATTAAATTGCTCTATTATTGATTCACCCCCCCTCTCAGTAATCCAATAGAACCTTCTGGGATAAAGGGCATGTTTGTGGGGTACATCGAGACATCAAAGGCCTACCGAATCTATATTCAAGGAATTCGATATGTTGAAGTTATTTGGGATGTCATATTCAAGGAGGACTTGGCTTTCATGAGGTCTCGTGAGATCACAACAGGTGGTAAGGAGTAGGAGGCTCCAAAGATTGAGAAGAGTACAGTTCCATCTAGTACTAAGGAGCATCCCTCAAACCATGAGCAAGATTCATAGGAGTTTGTGGATCCAGTGGATCCTTATATTGATGAGGACACTAGGCCTAGATGGGTTCAAGATACTTTGAAGGATGCAGAGGGTCACAGAGCACCCAGAGGCACCTTCAGGGAGAGTAGGCCTCAATAGATATTCTCCAACTATGTGGCCCTTATGAGAAACATCATTGACTCTAAGCCTTATAATTTTGAGGAAGTAGTAGTCCAGTATGTTTGGAAGGATGCCATCATGGAGGAGTACTAATCCATAATGAGGAATGATGTGTCAGACATAGTTCTGAGACCAAAAGGAAAGTCTACAGTGACTTCCTAGTGGATCTATAAGGTCAAGCATAATGCAGATGGCAGTATCAAGAAGTATAAGGAAAGGTTTGTGGCAAGAGGGTTCTCCTAGAAAGAGGGAGAGGAATATGAGGAGACCTTTTCTCTAGTGGCCATGTATATTTCCATCAGGACAATTATTTCTCTCGCTTTGGTTATGAAGTGGAAGATACATCAAATGGATGTGAAGACAACATTTCTCAATGGTGTGATTCATGAGGAGGTATACAAAGAGAAAACTCAAGGATTTGAGGCACATGTTAGGAAATCCCATGTGCGTAGGTTGAATAAGACCTTGTATGGACTCAAGTAGGAATATAGGGCATGGTACTCAAGGATTGATGGATATTTTCAGAGCTTGGGCTTCACCAAGAGTGACACACCCCAACTTATATCTCCTATAGGTTGGTAAGGATCCTCTTATATTGGTGTTATATGTCAATGATTTGTTTCTCACAGGAGCCGAGAAGCTCATTATCAAGTGCAAGAAAGAATTGGCTTTAGAGTTCGAGATGAAGGATATTGGATTGATGCATTACTTCTTGGGATTAGAAGTTTGGTAACAACTAGGCGAGATCTTCCTCGGAAAGGGGAAGTATGCAGTTGAGATACTGAGGAGATTCAGGATGATGGACAGTAAGTTCATGACTACACCTATGAACACCAATATGAATACACTAGGGGCTTCATATTTAGAGTTGGTGGATCCCAAGATGTATAGGCAGTTTATTGGCTCATTGATGTACCTAGTTAATACCAGAACAGATATATGTTTTTCTATCAACACAGTCAATTCATGGTAGAGTTGAGGCAGGTGCATTGGGTTGCAACAAAACATGTGCTCAAGTACCTTCAAGGTATAGTTGGATTTTTTCTAAGATATGTCGGAGGTGATGGAGTAAGGCTACATGGATATTTAGAATCAAATTGGGTAGGAAGTGCAGTTGAAAGGAAGAGCACTTTTGGTGTTTTTTTCAACTTGGGATCAATAATGGTTTCTTGGTACAACAAGAAACATAATTTCGTGGCACTCAGATCAGCAGAGGTAGAGTATATGGCATCTAGCTTGGCAAGTTGCGAGGCTATTTGGATTCAAAAGCTTCTTGCAGATTTATTTGGTCAGGAGTTGAAGCCTACTGTGATTCATTGTGACAATCAGAGTTGTGTTAAAATCTCATAGAATCCAGTGTTTCATGATAGATTGAAACACATTGAGATCATATACCACTTCATCAGAGACATGGTGCAAAAGGGAGTTGTGAAGCTCCAACACATTTCCACAGACGATCATATTGCAGATATTCTCCCCAAACCCCTAGTAAAGGGGAAGTTTGTCTACTTCAGAGACAAACTAGGAGTGGTGGAGAATACCTCCCTCGCTAATAGGGAGTGTTCATTTCTTCTAGCTTTGGGAGGTATTCCCACTAGGGGCCATGGTGTCATACATTTGGGAATCTTCGTTGACACTATATAATCCTTTCGTTTAAGTGAAAACACCCTTGGAATGAGGCTAGGGCCTCATGGGAAAGTTGATGGGATTTGTAGGCTTGTGTTGGGGTTTCACACCCACAAAGAGGAATACAATATTCTAATTAATTGTTGAGTTTAGAAGGGGTTCCTAAACTCACTCTTTAGACTCCTATATAAGGAGAGGAGAGATTGTGACAAATCTCATGGTGATATAATGGAGTTAGCATAAGTGAGTAAACACTTGTGCTAGGAGGCATGGCGATTGTGTAGCTACAAGAATTGGTGGTTCTATAGCCATAGGTGGAAGTTTGTTTGTTGCAGGAAGTAGCAATTCTATAGATTCATGTGGTGGTTCAGTTGCTACAGGAAGTGGTGATTTTGCAACCACAGGTGACAGTTCAGTTGTTGCAGGAAGTGGCATTTCTATAGCCGTAGGTGGTAGTTCAATTGCTATAGGAAGTGGCCATTTTGCAACCGCAGGTGGTAGTTCGGTTGTTGCAGGAAGTGGCATTTCTACAGCCGCAAGTGGCAGTTCGGTTGCTACAAGAAGTGGCGATTATGTAGCCACAGGTGGCAGTTTTGTTGCTACAGGAAGTGGTGATTATGTAGTTGAATGTTGCAGTTCAGTAGCTGTAAAAGATTTTGTTGAGGTTTGGTTTGTTGATTTTGGTTTTTCAAAGGACAAGGTTGTCCTCAATTTTTGGTAAATTTGTATCCGCAAGGAGAGTTGGTTTTTCCCTCAGAATTTATGAATTTGACAAAAGTTACAGAACATAAATTTTGTGTTTCATGTGTATTGATGATTCATCTTTGATCTTGATTGTTTCCGCTGCTATAATTTTCAATCAATAATTTCGATGTAAAATTGTTCAGTGATAACAACTAGGGTTTATTGTTGAATCACTAGGAAGTAATTTTTAGATCTGAAATTAGTCACATAAGGTTGAATGTGAAAAATTGACACATCGAGTTCAAAAAATGGCCATTATGTTGGTTATATCACCCAAGAACCTAGATGTACTACTCAAGTATATGGGCGGCTTACATAGTCATTTAAGGAATCAAAAGATGTTATTTAAACCTAGGACACTTGATGAGGCTTGTGTGCAAGCACAATATTTATAGAATATGGGTAAAACTGAAGGACAATCAAGTGGTTCCGAGAAGAAAGATCACCAAGGCATGTCTAAAGAGGGAAATAAGAAGTGGGAATGAATGGACAAGAATTAAACAAATGTTGCATATCAGTGCAAGGATCAAAACAATCAATGGAACCATTTTAATATGGATGGTCACATCGAAGATAAGTGTCAGAAGCTACATCTGACGTTGAATCCAGAGAACCTCAAGAAGAATGACAAGAAGAAGAACATGCTAGCCATGGATTCAAGCAACTAAGTAGAGAGTAGCCTAGATATGGATGAAAATATTATCTGCACCACAATGTAGAAGGAGGTGAATCTAAGTAGCCTCCATCCCAAGGAAGAGAAGGAGATGACTAGAACCTTCAATATTAAGATCTGAGTAAAGAAGACAAAGGTGGATGATTTATTTGATTCCAACGCATTAGATGAAATAATTGTAAAAAAACCATCATGATCCACTTCCCTCTTAGGTGGTAACCCTTTAGGATCTTGAAAAACTTCTCTGTATGCCCAAAAAACTCCTCCAATTGACATTTCCTTTAGACTTTAGTACAAGTGGATGGGGTTTTTACAATTATTTCATATAATCATCAAATATAAAAAGGTTAGCACTAATAAGTTGGAAAACATGATTTCAAGGCCACCCACATCCAAGATCACAACGTTGGAAACTTTTATGCACATGGAACCTTTCACCTATGATGCATACAAAGAGGCATACACAAAAGAGGAGGAATTTAAAGAGGTGTTTAAATGGATACAACAAGTTCATGTAGAAGAAGGTGATAGTAAAGTTGAATATAATCTCCAAGATGTGTTTCTCTACAAGTTAGGCAAGATTTATGTTCCTAAAGGTGAAATATTGCAACTTATCAAAGAGACTCAGACCTCCAAAGTTGTAGGGCATTTTGATGTTGGAAAGATAATTGCCAAGTTACAGAGGTATGTGTATTGGCATAGAATGAAAGAATATGTAACTTGGTTTATTAGAGGATGCATAGTTTTTTGTACCAACAAGTCTCATAACAAAAATTAAGGTTTATACCATCCCGTATCTATACCTACTAGAACTTGGGAGAGCATCTCCATGGAATTTGTGGGTGGTTTTCCAAGAACAAGAAGGGACATGACTACCTATTTTTGGTAGTTTATAGGTTTAGCAACATGTGCATTCTCATGCCTTGTTAAAAAACCATTAAAGGACAAGATGAAACAAACATGTTCTTTGAAAAGGTCTGGGTGCACTTTGGTATTCCAAGGAGCATTATCTCAAATAGAGATACTAGCTTTCTCAATGACTTTTGTACTACACTTTGGAGAAGATGGAAACCAACTTGAAGAGATCTACAACTTTCCATCCATATACATATACACAAACAAAAGTAATGAATAGTACATTGGTTCAACTTTTGAGGGGTTATAATCATAAGCATCCAAGGACTTGGGATGAAAATTTGATTTATATTCAACATTGTTATAAAATAACGTCCATACTTCTACTAGTGAGTCCCCTTTTGAAACTTTCTTTGGGTATTTTCCACCTTCTCCCTTAGATGTTGTATATGGAAAACAAGGAGGAGTGATACAAGACACCATAGGAGAAGGATTGAATTTTGAAAAAATCATTGATAAGATCAGGTAGATCCATTTTCAATTAGAGGGGACATGGAAGAAGTCACAAGAAAATTACAAGGCCTGCATGATAAACACATAATTGAGAAAACATTTAAGGTGGGAGATAGAGTTTGGTTGTATATAAACAAAGAAAGGTTATAGGGTTCTAGTAATAATATCAGGGCTCTATGGTATGGTCCTCTTGAAGTGTTGGAGAAGGTGGGTGATAATTCTTATAGACTCAGTCTACCCCCATATATGCACATTTACTTAGTAGTGAATGTGTAGAATATAAAACTCTAGGAGCCTTCCATGTTGGACCAAGAAACTAATGAGAAAGTTTTACCTATCATAGAGGACTTAGCACTGCAAGCTCAGGTAAAGTTAGTAGAAGATACATTTCTATAGAAGACGTCTAGAAGAACCAGATGGGGATGTATGAAATTTGTTAGGTTGGTTTGAAAGGACAACTTCCAGGCAAGGAAATATGTACTCCAATGAAAAGGTAGAGGAAACAATTCCTCACCTCCTTCAGTAAAATATTTTTGGGACCAAAATCCTCCCTAAATGGGGAGGTATGATTCATAATGGATTATTATATAATTTTTCATCTAATTTGGTACTTTTTTGGTGGAAACATTAGAGCCATTGGCTTGTAGGGAGCACTTTAGAGGTAGGCTCCGCTTTGGTCATTTGAGGTCCAAAACCTTACAGAGTCCATTTGAGGCCTTAAATGGTCATTTTTAGGTCAAAAATTTGTGAGCTCAATGCCTACCCTCTTAAAACTATTCTACAATTTGAGAGTTTTCCAAGGGTGTAAATATTACCTCAGTTGGAGTTTGTATGCAGACATTATGCCTCTTGCAACTTGACCTGTCATATTGATCACCATTTTACTAAATGGATGCCATGTCAACTTCCACTATCACACATGTGGAGATGGTCATGATTTTACTTCAAGAATATTCTAGAGATACCAAAACCCTAACATTAATTGGGGGTTGAGGTATACAAAATCCCTAACCCTAACCTTAGATGACTATTAGGCTATGTTAAATACCGGGCTCCTAGGAAAAGAAGGGGTTCCATTCTTATTGTATTATTGTTCCATAGTTGAGTAGAGCATGTGGGAGTGGGATATTGAAGAATAACAAAGGAAGTAGAAGATCCTATAATAGCCATACTGGCCACAATATCCATGGAAACTCCATAGTGAGTGCCCCTTTCTTTGTATTTGCATTTCATAAATGAGAAGAAAAGTGCAAAGCATAGACATCACCTTCTACCTAGATTTTTCCCATGTTGGGTTTTCCTAGGGTACATATAGTTTTCATTGTGTGGATGATCTATGTTGGGCGCAGGCCCATTTTGGGGAAAAGACTAATTTTGGAGAATACAACAGAAAGAAGGAAAACACAACTAGCAGGAAAAGTAGCACGTGCAAGGTAAACGTGCATGCAGAGGAGGAAAGCATGTGAGGTACACATGCAAAAGGACATAACCATGCTAGGGTTAGGGTTCTGGTAAGAGGATGTAATGGTTTATAAGCCAAAAATAAATATAAATAAGTACCTAGGAGGTCTAGGTCGGGGGGGGAGAGTTGGAATGTAAGAATGACTGAAAAATATGAGATTGTTTTGTAAGTTGTTGAGTTGGAGAGAGAAAAGAAGGTAGATCTTGAGGGTTAGATCATAGGATGAGGAGCATGGTGTGATCTAGTTTGCCTCATTTTAGATCTTAACCCAAATAACCGAGGATTGTAAGGTGCACAGTGCTATAATTTTGGAAAAAAACATAATAAAATAGAAAAGCAGCCAAATCTTTGTGGACGTATATCAGGAGGGGGTGAACCACGGTAGATCATGTGTTTTGTGGACCGATTATTGTTTATTTATTTACTATCAATGGTTAGCTAGTAGATGAATGCATAAATGGGTTAGCTAGATCTAATTGTGTCTACATGCATGAATAATAATGACAGAATGTGTAGTATAGATGAATGTTAGAGAAAATAAATTAAGATCACAGAGTGTAATCTCATATCCCCACTCATTCCCAGGCTGCAAGCACTTGAGTGTTGTAGCCACCCATAAGAACTATCTCAGGTGAGACTCTGCAATGCACTTTGTGTACTGTGTTGCCTTCTGTTTTACCAGGGGGGGGCGATAGTTTTAGGGGGTTTTGTTGGAAACCATAGTGGATATGAACCTGATTCATCCCAAGAAAGGTAGTAAGAGAGAAGTAATCAAAAAATGGTTCCATTATCGGTTGGAACGAAATGGGATTGAGTGAATGAGATCTGTTGAAAAATCATGAAAAGAATGTCAGATCTGGTGAGGAAACGTTAAAATAATGAAAATATAGAAGGGGATGTTTAGACTCTGGAATCCAATGAAGGCAGAGATCGGGAGCTGGTTGAAAACAAAGGAGTTGGAATTTGCACAGAAAGATAATAGAAACCTGAAGTTAACATTGCACAAATATTTGGACAAGTATGTATTTACCGATTTGCATGATTTCCCACATGTGTTGCATGAGTGGATATTGAGGTTGAAATACAACCACCCTACAAATTGGATCAGGCAGCTAGAGTGGAATTCTGTGGAGATTGCGTAGTTACAAAAAGTTGAAAACAAGTTTATGTGCGTAGTAGATTTCTGGTTAGATAGTATTGTTGCAGAATTTATCACGAAATTTGTTGTAGACATTGTGAAGTCTTACAATGCAACAAAGGAAGAGTTCCCAAAAGGACCTAGAGGAGATGAAGAGATTGTGGGATGATTTGAACACTGCGCAGGCACACAAGCATGAGAGATAGACACAGATGTAACCCCTCCAAGAGAAAGCAATAGAAATGATCGTGCAGTTGGAGGCAAAGAAGAATAATATGGCGCAGACATAGACAGAATGCACAACCATAGTTATGGAGGAATTCATAGTACAGAACATAGAAGTGCTCACAGAAAAGTCCGCACAAGTCCAAACACGAGGAAAGGGACTTGCAGATAAGTTCCATAGTCTAGCAGAGGCTGTCAAGGGAGTGCGTAGTGCCTAGGTGGATCAGGATGAGCAACATGTTAGTGTTGGGGGCATGTTGGTTGTAGACCCATTTTGGGGAAAAGACTAATTTTGGAGAATAAAGCATAAAGAAGGAAAAGACAACTGGCAGAAAAATAAACAAGTGCAAGGTAAACGTGCATGCAGAGGAGCAAATCATGTGAGGCATGCATGCAAAAAGACCTAACCATGTTAGGGTTAGGTTTTTGGTAAGAGGATGTAATGGTTGATAAGAAAAAAATAAATATAAATAGGTACCTAGGAGGTCTAGGTCGTGGGGGGAGAGTTGGAATGTAAGAATGAATAAAAAATCTGAGATTGTTTTGTAAGTTGTTGAGCTGGAGAGAGAAAATAAGGTAGATCTTGAGGGTTAGATCACAGGCTAAGGAGATTGGTGTGATCTAGTCCACCTCATTATAGATCTTGACCCAAATAATTGAGTATTGTAAGGCGTGCAACGCTATAATTTTGGAAAAAAACATAATAAAAGAGAAAATCATCCAAATCTTTGTGTACACAACACATGAGGGGGTGAACCACGGTAGATCATGTGTTTTGTGGATTGATTATTGTTTATTTCTTTAGTGTCAATGGTTAGCTATTAGATGAATGCATAAATGGGTTAGCTAGATCTGATTGTGTCTACATGCATGAATAATAATGACAGAAGTGTAATATAGATGAATGTTAGAGTAAATGAATGAAAATCACAGAGTGTAATCCCATATCCCCACTCATTCCTAGGCTGCAAGCACCCGAGTGTTTCAGCCACCCATAAGAACTATCTCGGGTGAGATTGTGCAGTGCACCCTGTGTACTGCATTGCCTTCTAGTTTACCATGGGGGGCGATAGTTTTAGGGGGGCTTGTTGGAAACCATAGTAGATATGAACCTGGGTCATCCCAAGAATGGTAGCAAGAGAGAAGTAACCAACAATGTGTTATTTTCTAGTCTCTTTCATTTCAGTTTCAGTTTATTTAGTATTTCATGCATTAAGCTAGTAACATTAAATATGGGATCTAAGTAAAACAAAAAATAATAATAGATTTTAGAATATTGTAATATATGTTGTGACAAACTATTTCATTTTAATATCCACCATAGTTTATAGATCAATCATAAGTGTGGAGATCCGATGGAACATGTAGAATTGCACTGCTCCAATCTGAGGTGATCTCCTCTTATGCTGAGTGGTAAAATTATTTGTTAGTTTGTGACTTCCCATGCTTTTGCATTATTTAGTTTTAATTATTTGAGCTAGCTAACTAAAAAAAATAATGAACTACCAATGATATATCAACATATGTAACTGGTCTATATATCAAATTTTCTATATGAATTGTGCCTTTCACCACA
>SNQJ01S0173629.1:0-20319 GCA_010110895.2 Picea sitchensis | reverse complement strand
AAGCATATGCTCCAAAGCTAAGACATATATCATCACCCTACATTCATACATACAAACATGAAAACATGAAGCATATCATCTCAAACCCTCCATAAACTATGTTGTACCATCAAACCATGTTGCAACTCATTTGTACAACCTATTTTCTAAGGGATTTGCCTCATGTACATGACTTCACTGCATACAACTCATGTATGTATGTGAAATTTCTTCAGATAGACCACGTATATATACGACTGTTCCCATAGGATCCCATGTATGCCTCAGAAAATGTAAGGCTTGAGCTTGCCTCATGGATTCCATTTTGTTTTGGTGTTCAGTCTTCTTCATCCACTTCTAAAAGTGTCCAGGTTTCTCTATACTTGTACTCTGAGCCTCCATCCTTTCAACATTCTCTTCCTTCCAAGTTACATGTTCTCTTCTTTACATGCTACATGAATCACTCCTCATTGATTGTCTCCTTGAATTCCAACAATCCTGATCTTTGTGTCCAAACCCACTACAGTTGTAACATCTATTGGTGTGACAATGAGCAACAACGTGTCCCACTTTATTACATCTCCAACATCTTAAGATGTTGTTGAATCTTCCAACATCTTTCCTTGCATAATGTCTTCATTCCAAAGCTTTGTGACCATATTCATTATATGAAAAACAATGACCATGAAAAATATTTTCCTACCTTTTCTTTGGTGTCCACCTTGAAGGTGTCTCTCTTCTGAATTTGTTGTTTTCAGCAAATTTTAGTCCAATCTTGAAAACAAAGTTATTATTTCCTTTGTTGCATTAAAGAAAAATTGTTAGCATTTGCATTCTTGTTTAATGTTACTCAATCTTCTTTCTTTCGATAATTATAAATCCTCTGATAATTGGCTTATATCAAGATAAATACTACTTGTTTTTTTTTATGAATGATTATTTCTATGTTTTCCTAAAAAAAAATAGTTGCACAATCTTAGAACATTGATAAAAGAGTGACATTTTTTTCTTGTATTTTGTTATTTATTTTTTATTCATGCTTGATATATGTTAGTTGATCTATATTGTTTAACAATTGTGTTCTTTGAAGGTTGTTTATAAATTGGTGAAATTTGATAACTTGTTTATATAAAATTTTGCCATACATTTGTGTATTCAAAATTCTTAATATCATTTATGGTTATGGTTCAAGTGTAAATGCTAATGGTTTGCATCTATTCTTAGAAAAGTTCATTAGTACATCTTAATTATTCTTGAAGCAAAGAATTATTTTTTAAGGATTTGAGAATCCATTTTCTTCATCTATACATGTTAGCTATGTTTTCATTCTTGAGATAGAATTAGTAATTGAATATTGTTTTATGTTGAGAATAACTTCAGATAAAATTCAATATCAACGTAACAAAAGTCTCTTTTCAAAGAGAAAGCTTGTTGAGTAGCAAATCGATCCCACTGAATTGGTTAGAAACTACCATCCCAAATGAAAATTAGCCTAATTGGGGCTTGTGATCGGGTAGTTCTCCCCTATTGCAGGAGGGAATTTTTCCACATGTCAATAGCTATGTTAACGTTGAGTAAATTGTTGGGTTGAAGAAACAATATACAAATGTAACCAACAAACCAACTTTAAGACTGGAAACTAGCCTTTCCAATCTAGAGAGGGCTCTCTCTGAGACTTTATCTCTAATAGACATGTTGCTTTAAATTGATGGCTAGATTTAGAATTTTGAGATAACTTTTCAAGGTTTGCTGACAAAAGATAGTACTTCTAGGGATATGGAGACAAATTCTGAAAACAAAGAAAACAATGTTGATTAATTGGGTTGGTTGTCATTGATGTCAACCCTTGAAGAAAGTCTGGTAGCGAATGTCAGTAGCACAAAGGTTTGGGTAATGGACCCAAGTTTGTTTGATGGATAATGGTATGAGTTTTGATATATTTGCACGTAAGACTATTCTAGATGGATAGTACATGTCATGTCATTTCCAGTGGTATGTGGAACATCACATAACTCCTCACGGTTAGAGAGTTATGGCCATGTGAAGTTGGAGAACCCTCATGAGTCATCTAGAAGCCCCAAAAGGTCAAAGTAGTCAGAGTGTTTGCAAAAGAAATTATTTAAATAATAAATTTAATGGAGAACTCCCTAAAATAAGGAAAGTGGGATGCTACATGAAATTATAAATAAGAGGCAAGGTTCTCTCATTTAATCACACTTGAACCTATTGAATATCAATGAATATCTATTTTTTGAAAGGTTATTTGGGCAGGTACTCTTGATAGAGAAACATGTGGCAGGAAAAGTGCAGTAGGAAAAGTGCGGCAGAAAAAGTGCGATAGAAAAATCACGACAATAACATGGTTGGGGTCTATTTATGAGAGATATGGCACATCTTGTTTGAGGTATGTTTTGTGAGCTGGGGTTTAGCTCTTGAGATGGTATTGGATGTTCAATATTATTGCATGTATCAGATTTGTTGAGGGATACAATTGGTATTTTGTTGTTGGTAATTGGCATATGGGTATGGGTCTTTTGGTTGTGATGTGTTGTTCAAGTTGTTGGTTTAGCTTGAGGCTACATAACACTGAGGTTGTGGCACATGGTTTGATGTAAGGGTTTATGGTATTTGGTTTATGGATAGAGTGATGAATTGTTAGACAACTTTTGATGGTTATATTGGTGTATGTATTTAGTATATGGTTGAGGTACAAATTTATGTAGATACATGGTTGAGATAATTAGTTGATGAGTTAGCACATATACATGAGGTGTATACTGGAGTTATTAGAGTTGCTTTTATAAGATGAGAATTGTATAGTTGATGATTTTGGTACATATTAGTGGAGTCAAAGTTGATGCATGGTTGATGCATGAATGCGTATTGGTTCAAGTTATTAATGCTGAGAGTTGTTTTAGTGCGAGTTGAGTTGAGTACAGGTAATTCTGAGTTATTAGTATAGGTTGAAAGTGGCAGTGGTTGATTGAATGACAGTGAAAAGTTGTCTACATTTGGAATTTATATTTTAAGGCAGTTGGACGAGGAAAGATGGAGTGGTTGTAGCCACTGCCTTCAGTCATGCTTAGTGCATAGAGGTTGCTTAGCCTCCCTTACAGTTTGTATCCAGTGGGGAGATGGAGGCTTCCCTGGGTTGTAGCCCTAAGAAACTAGGGGTTGGAGTCTCCTTCTAGTTGTAGCTAGAAAACAAAAGAGGAAGTTGATGCTTCAAATGAATGTAATTCTTCAAGACATATAAGAAAAAAGAATTATGTGGTTTTCTCCCTCTTTAGGTTTTCCAGTAAAAACATTGGTGTATATTGTGTATGTGTATGATTGCTCATGTGTTCATTTTTATTTACTCTGCAATTATTGGATGATAATGCTACAACACTTGCATTATATGGTCAAAAGGATTAAATTTCTCTGCAGTTCCCCCCTCTCGATGAAATCCAACAATTAGTATCCAGAGAAAGGTTCTTGATGAGTTTAACCAAGAAAGGTAGATCATGGATATAAACAACATGTATAAAAATGGGAATACCAGTTTGATGGACAAAAGTATGCATTTTGGAAGAGAATGATGAAAACATATATCTGAGCAGAAGTTTGGGAATTTGGCAATCAGGTTGTAGATGGATGAACCCGGCCATTTAAATGGAGAACAAATGAGAAAGAAACAAACACAACTTCGAGGTGAAAATAGATTCCAAAGGAAGCCACAAATGAACCTTTTAATGGTCTTTGTGAATCAATATAAACCAAAGTTATACATTGTAAAATCCCGCTAAGACATTTTGGGACAAGCTTCGAAAATATTTATGAAGGATTCAAAAGTTAAAGCAACAAAGTTTTAAACTTACAGAGGTAAGCTTGAGCAAATAAAGATGAAGGAAGATAGGGATATTGAGATTTAGCTACTACGATTCAGTAAGAGCAATAAATGAAATCATAGGATTAGGAGGAGAAGAAATTAAAGAAATACATATTGTTCCAAAAGGTACTAAAGATCTCTATGATATTTTGATCCTAGGAATGCTCGGCAGCACTAGAAGAAAAATGAGATCTAGACTCAATAAGCATGGACAAAAATATGTAAATCTTCATCTGTAAATATGAGAACTGAATAGGAAAATCAGGATATAAAAGAAGCGACAAAGCATCCAAAGGTCAAAACAAAAGGGAAAAGAAAAAAGGAAAAACAACATAGCAACAGAGTGACATCTCGGAAGATAGCCAGAAGAAATAGTCCACTTTGTGAGGAAGATTGAAAAAGGAGGTACTATGAGAAAAATATAAAGGAGCAAGATTCTTTTGATTTGTTTAATTGTGATGGTATTTGGTCATTTTTTTCTATAAAATGTCATCGTAATACAAAGAGGAATGATGAAGAAGATTACTCAAAATAGAAAACAAACATATAAAAGGAAAAAGAACCACAAAGAAAGTTTTTTTTTTTTTCAAGAAAATATTATGCACCAATGAAGACATCTCCTCATCAAATGGATATGAAGTTAGTGACAATGAGATAAGAAGAGTTATATTCATGGTAATAGAAGACTATGACAAAGAAGACACAGGAGAAAGAATATGAAGAGGTTGAAGAAGAATATGAAGAAGTTGACTAAGAAGAATTTTTGTGTTCCATAGAAGTTATAAGAAGAGAAGAAGAAAAACAAGAAGCTACAAAGCGAAGACTGAACCAAGAAAGAAGAAGACACTTTCAAAGGAACTAGAACAAATGATCACAAATTTGAAGGTTCAAATAGAGAGAAGATAAAAGAGTTGAGAAGAAACACTCAAAAGAACAACTAGAAAAGAGGCAGGATCATTGGAAATTTAGGCAGAGATTGTCACATTAGAAAGGATCTTCAAAAGAAAATATGTAGAACAACTAAAAGGTTTTGGATGAAGCATTATCAGCAGTCAAAAGAAACCTCATCATGACAAATTCCAGAATTGGATGATACAATCATATAGAAAATGGATCAAACTCCAAAACCTTGAACCCAAGAAACATATCAAAAGCTATCGAGAAACAATCCAAAGGGATAAGAAGATCTACAAGGGAGATTATAGGGACACTCCTCCATAGGAAGATTCAGTTTCATAATCAACAGTAGACAGATAGGTATATAAGAGAGAAGGATTAGGAAGAGCAACTCCTTTAGGATATTCAACTGCCAATTATCAAACTATCTTTTTTTTGGTTTATGTTATGTATGTAATAATTTTGGACATAAAAGCTATGAATTACAAAGCTAACAACAAGAACAAAAAAAAAAAAAAAAAAAAAAAAAAAAAAAAAAAGGGTTATCCAAGAAGACCTAGTGAGACACAAAGAAAAAGTTACAACAACTTTGAATCATTACAAAAGGCACTGAAGTGGAATACTACAGTGTAACAACTTTGGACACATGTCTGAGATTGCATAATGACAATTCCTCCTAGAGAACCACAGAGAGGGCAACAACTGATCCTGAGGGCAGGGAACCTGAGAGAACATGGATAAGAAAGCAATATGAGTATAGCAATGAAGAATGTACTCTCGCTCTACAAGATAAGAAAAGGAAACATGGTTGGTATGTGTTGACAGTAGTTGTTCAAAACATATGACAGATGACAAGAACAAATTTATAAATCTAAAGAAAGAAATATATGGATAAATTTAGTTTGGAAATGATAACTCAACCAAAACTATAGGAAAAGGCACAATCAATATTGGAAGTAAGGATGCCAAGGCAGAAAATGTTCTAATAGTAGAAGATATGAAGCATAGTCATATAAGTGTAGTTCAAATGTGTGACAAATGACATAAAGTTACTTTCGATTCACAAAAGTTTGGGATAAGAAAAGAAGGTTCCGGAAAATTGATTGCAACAACTGCGAGAACTAGACAACATATATGTACTAAGTGAGTGGAAATGAAAAGTATTTGTCTAGGAAGGAAAAATGAAGGTTGGCTATGGAACAAAATAGGTCCATACACTTTGATAACCTTGTCAAAGCCGGTAAAAGAATCAGTTAGATAAATTCCCCATATTATGAAACCAACCAACACATTATGCAGAGTGTCAACAAGGAAAACAAAAGCAAAGACCAGGTTTAAATCAAAGAATATTCAACTACTAAGCCACTGGAAATTGTGCATAGCGATCTAGTTGGACCAACTACAACAAGGTTTTAAAGGTGAAATAATTTATGTTATTAGTTGAGAGTTATTATCTGAGAATGAGCTACTTGAGTTTGTTCTCTAGGGAATAAATTCAGGCTTTTGAAACTGGAGTCTATATAAGGAAATGATTAAAAATGAAATGGATTCAAAAATCAAATGTTTGAGATTGGATAATGGAGAGTTCACTTCAAAGAGATTTATGGACTCTGCAGCATGCATGGAATAAAATGCAATTTTTCATTGCTAGGACACCTCAATAGAATGGAGTTATTGAAAGAAGAAACAAGACAAAATACAGAAATGAAACCGAACAATAATTAAATGGATTCCAAATTGATAGATATATTTTGGACACATGCAGTGCATACAGCAGTTCACATTCAAAACATAGTAATTCTCGCAAAACTGCTTGAAAAAACTCCCTCTGAGCTATGGAAAGGCCAACAAATGAAGCACTTTAGAGTATTTAGATGGAAATGCTACATCAAAGAGAAGATGGAAGAATGGGAAAGTTTGACTCTCATTTGGACAACTGAGTATTTGTTGGTTACTCAAGTACTATGAAATCATACAAGTGTTACAGTTGAGGTTGAACAAAGTTGTGGAAACATCAATGTAACAATTGATGGAAATAGGTGGACATGAATTAAAGGAAGAAGAAAAATGAATCAGCAGATTTTTATGAAGAATAAACAAAAGATGAAGAAGAAACCAAAATATGAAGAAGAAGTAGAAGGGGAGAGATGAAGAGGATCATACAGTAGAAGATCAAATTGACCAAATTGCCTCCAAAGACTGCCTAGCAAGCGAGTTCAGGAAGATCTTCCTTTAGATCAGATTATCGAAACAAAGATGCAAGTTGAGACTAGAAGAAGAATATATTTGCCAAAACAAATGCACCTAACACTCACATCTGATTGAAACAAAAAGTTTTGAAGAGGCCAGGAAGGATGATTTTTTTATTAAGGCCATGGATGAAGGTGGGATCAAATAGAGAAGAATGACACTTGGGGTGGTTCAGACCAAAGAATAAAAATGAGATTGGCACAAAGTGGTATTCATAAATAAATTGAATGAAGATAGACAAGTTACAAAGACAAAGCTAGATTGGTATGTAAAAGGATACACGAGGTTGAAAAGATAGACTTTGAAGAGACATTTGCTCAGTTCCATAGAAATCAGTTATCCTAGCTTATGCATGCTCCAAAATATTAAAGTGTATCAAATGAATGTAAAAATAACTTGTTGACGAGGCAGGGAACTTGAAGAGAAAGTCTACATTGAACAACGGAAAAGATTTTAGTTGTCGGAGAACACAAATTATGTGTAAGCTGAAAAGGTCATGTATGGTTTAAAACATGCTCCTAGGCATGGTACTCCAGACTAGATAAAAATCTGCAACAGTAGGCGAGGGTTCCGAGAAAGGAAGTGGAACAACAACCTCATCAAAAGGTAACTCAAGATAGTATTTTATTAATTGAAGTTTATGTTATTGATATTATTTTTGGAACTATTGATGACAGGTTAAACTGTAAATTTGCAAAGGATATGAAGATGAATTTGAAATGTCATTACTTGGAGAATTATTCTTCTTTATGGGTCTTTAGATACGTCAAAGAACCAAGGAATTTTATTTCTCAAACTAAGTATATAAAGAGAAATGCTAAAGAGGTTGGAATGGAAGGCTGAAGCCAATTACACTCCTATACAGCCAATTTCGTTGAGAAAAGATGATGATTCAAAGTATATACACCAGAGAAATATGAGTCAATGATTGGTAGCTTACTATATGTGATAAAATCTAGACCAGATATATCTGAGACGGTAGTTGGACATGTGGAATGATTTCAAGAAAAGAATCACATGTATTAGTGGTGAAGAGAATTTCCATATATCTCAAAGGAACCAGGAAGAGTTTGGATTATGAATCCAAAAGGAAGGGATCTATCACTAATTTCCTACAAAGATGCACGGATTGAAGGTTGCATTGATTATCGATGAAGCACCGATGGAGCAGCGTTCTACTTGGTGAGTGTTTAATCCATCATGGTTAAGAAAGAAACAATCATCACTATCCTTATCTACGATTAGTGAGAATTATATTACCTTAACAACATGTATAGAAGTTCTATGGATGAAACAAACTCGACATATACTACAAGTTGAGTATGATGAGCCATTCCGATCTATTGTGCTAATATAAGGCCATCCCGATGTCTCAAAGAACTTGGTGATGCACTCCAAGGCCAGAAGCACATTTCAATAAAGTATCGTTGTATCACGGGGGAGCGAGTTGAATGAAGAACATTAGAGTTGAATATGTGGGCACAAAAGAACAAGTGGAGACATCTTTACAAAACTGCTTACAAGGGAATCCTTTGAGTATATTATCCAGAGACATGGAATTAATTTCTACTCCAAATAGATGCTTTTGAATGCTTATCTTATATATTAGATTTACACAAGGAAGCACCATAAAGAGGACGAGTTAAGTTTGGGAGATACATTTCGGAAGAGTTTAGTCAAAGGAAATTATCCCCAAGGATAGTTGATTAGGGGAGGCGACCTAGGAGGGAAAGATACCTTTACCATTGATGAAAGGAGAGAGATTTATGGAGATCTACGAGAACACAAAGGCATGGTTCAAGGGGAGCGATGGTCTGAGGGTACATAGTCATATGACAGTATTGCATGAGTGTTACCATCAATGCAAAAGGAGGAGTGATTAATCAATTAATTGGGTTGGTTTCATTGATATCAACCCTAGAATAAGTCATTGTGAATTTGATGCTTACAAAGGATTTGGAGGTAATGGACCCAAGTTTTTTGATGGATAATGTTATGAGTTTGATATATTTGCATGTAAGACTATTCTAGATGGATGGTACATGTCATTCCATTCACAGTGGTCTATGGAATGCCATAAAGCATTGGATTCTTGAAGGGAGAGTCAGATCAATCTTAACATAATTATGAACCAGCCATCTAGCCATGCAACTAGAAGAAGGAGGCTACAGCCCCAATGTTCTCTCGACTGTAGGGAAGGTGGCACAACCACACAATCCCTTGCCGAATCTACCACCTTGAAGTAGAAGTAGAGAGATGGAACCGCTACCACATTATCACTATGGATATACCATTGTAAACTTGTAACAATAAATCAGACCATGCATCAACCATGAGTCAACATGTACCATAAACAAATTGCATCAACCCTGTCCTTAATCAACATACCATAAACAAGTGCATCAACCATGTACCAATCATTTTACCAATCATGTGTCAACTACTCATCCAGCTATGTACTAGCATCATCAACTACACACCTCATGTATCTGCCAACTCATCAACTTCACCCCGTCTCAACCATGTACTCCAACATGTACCACAACCCAAAAGCCCTCATCAATTTCATCATCCAAACATAATTTGTAGCTCTATGTGAATTTTGGTGTATATGATCACTTTCCTCCAAACCTTCCTTAACTTAAAAACAATGACTAACATTTTCATCAAACTTTTCTTTAGTCTAGCATGCCTAGTTTTGGATTAGTCCTTAGCCATAACTTTACAGAAGTAATCATAACTTTGAACCTGTAATGTAAATATATGGAATTGATAAACAATGTTCGTTGGTGTGTTTAGTACAATTCCTCCAAGTTCACTACTTGGAACCTCTCAAAAAGGAGTTATAGCAAAGGCAAGCATACCTTGGTGAATTCTGGCTATTCTAGTGAGCGACCTTGTAGAGCGTTCCGTGCACATAATATTTGATGAAATGATATGGGAAACTATTAAAAGATACTAAATCTTGGCCACCCTAGCAAAATATTTAGTCCTCCTTGAATTTGGATCTGTTATCAAAAAGTTATAGCGTTTTAGAAACACTGATTTTGACTAGTTTCGGGACTAGCCATAACCCCTATTTTCCACGAATTATAGCTTTCCCAAAATGCAACTACCACAAGTTGAATTTTTTTTCCATGGTTTCTTGTATATGTTTCTCACTTGCATATCAATTTCTTGGTCTGAATCATTATCAAAAAACAAGTTATAGCGAAAATGGTGATATGACACATAAATAACATACCTTGGAAAGCACCATCAAAGAATTTATCCTTCCTTGCATTTGACTTTCTTTCTTCACCTTCACTCAGAATTCGGGTTTAAATATCCTTGGTTATCGAGACACATATAGATATTCAATATTCTCAAGTTTGAGGTTCAAATGAGGAGAGCCTTGCCTCTTATTTATACTCTCCAAGTTGCTTCATTAAAAACATCTTCTAAGTCACATTGCCCACTTTCCTTATTTTAGGAGGTTGGGTCACTTTTTAATTTCTCCATTAAAATTTATTATTGAAATAATTTTATTTATTATTCACTTTGAATTATAATGCACTCATCCTTCACTTTATTATTTACCTTTTAAAATCCTCTTAAACCACTTTGACTAGGTTTGACCTTTGGGGCATCCTAGATGACATGTAGAGGTCCCTCCAACTGTAAAGGCCATAACTCTCAAACCATGTGAGGGAGTTATGTGGCGTTCACACATACCACTAGAAATGGAATGACATGTACTATCCATATAGAATAGTATTATCTAAAATATATCATAACTCCTTATAGATTTACCCATCAAACAAACTTGGAGTCCCATTACCCAATTGAGTCTCCAACTTCTCATGGCCATAACTCTCTAGCAGAATTATGAGGAATTATGTAGCGTTCCACATACCACCGAAAATGACAAGAAAGAACTATACATCTAGGATATTTTCCCCTAACAATTCACTTTCCTTCATCTCATTATTCCATAATTAAGCATGGGTTCTCTTACTCATAAAGCATCTTCCGTGAGGTTCACCCATAAAGGGACCACTTTGGAGTTGATCCTGTTACTTCTTATAAACCATGAAAAACAATAATGAGTCATATTGCATCAAACAATATTGGTTCCATTACCCAAACCTTTTTTTTTTTTTTTTTTTTTTTTTTTAGGGTTGACATCAATGACCAACCAACCTTAATCAACAATCTCCCCTTTGGAATTGATGGCAACACTCACGATGTATCCCGAAATCATATCACTTTCATGCCCACAGGAACCATGCATTTTCCTCTACATGCAGTAAAATCCTCCCCATCTAGGACCATGCCTCTGTCCTCTACATCTGCTCAATCTCTCCCCCACAGGAACCATGCCTCTATCATCGATGAAATCTGATCGTCCTGGAACCATGTCTTTGTCTATGCATCGATAAATCCTCCCCTTGTCATCAATGGAAAGGTATATTTCCATACAGTTTATATCCCACAGCAATTTGTCCTCTTAATGGTGCTTCCCCTAAATGTTACATCTAAGACATATAAGATAAGCATTCAAAAATAATTCATTTTTTAGGTAGAAATAACTCAAGTCTTTGGCAAAGATATTCAAAGGCTTCCAGTGGGAGTGGTTTTGTAAAGATGCATGTCAATTGTTCTTTTGTGCCCTCAACTCGGTCTTCTTTTTACACCTTTGTTCAAGTAGAAGTGATAATTGATTGGAATGTGTTTAGTCTTGGAGTGCATGCGAGGTTTTGAGATATTGATGGCACTTGTATTATCCTATTAATATATTAATGGTAGAACCAAACGTCAATATAGCATAGAAAAATCTGAGGAAGAAGTACTCAGCGCCTTGAAAAGAGATAATTCAGGATAATAAGCCTCTTTGAGGGCAACCTCCTTTTACCCACTTAAATATTTCAAGTACAAGATGATTCAAATGAAAATGTCTCATGGTATATATATAGGAGACTAGGAGGTATAGTACAACTAATGGCCTAAAGCCGACATAAATAAATAACATTACTAATATAATATGTCTCAATTGAAGGGTAATGAGCCAATATTAGAACAACATGCCCCTCCCCTTGAGACAAGTGTTCTCACTGGCAGCAATTAACTCACGGATGCTTACAGTATAAAGGCTCATCTTCCCCAAGTGGAATCTTTAGCAAGTAGTTTCACATTAAATGGAGGAAACTACTGAAATGGATCTATTCCTCAATTTGGCGGGTCTTGTGTCAGTGATGGCTTGAATCAATATGATTTTTCCTTCTCGTCAGGTTAAATTATAGTTTAAGACTAGAATCTTGTCACCTATAGTTCTTCTTCAAAGCATGAAACATGGGAGAAAGCTAGATTGTACTTTCGTGAAGAAATCACAGGCGTCAATTTTTATGCCATGGTACCAATCTTTTTTGCAACACCTTATAAGTTCAATAGTACTTCATTGATAATTTATTATCCTTCTTAGCTTAGCAGGGGACATATGTTTGTATGGTTTGTAGTCTTAAAAACAATCCTACTTCAAAACTACTCCCAACTGCTGATGTTGGTTGCTTATTTGTTTCATCGATTCACATTGCCATGGTCATGTTGTCCTTTAAGATTTGGGGAACTGGTTGTTGATTCTGATGTGATCTTCCAGCTGTGAGACCTTAGATTTTTCTTTTAGAAAGTGATGGAAGGAGGTGGTATCAAAGTGCCATAAGTGGTGTCATTTTGTTGCAGTGTGAAAGGAAGGGTTATACCACCATTACCTTGAGGGTAACCATTTGAACCATTATGTTGTTTGTTGCTCAGGAATGAAGCAATGAAGGTAGCCTTCGGGCATTTGTTCACTATCTCGGTTTGTCCATCCAGTTAAGGGATGATAGGATGGAGCTATAGACAATTGAGTACCCAAAACAAGAAAATAATTCTATACAAAGGAAGTATCCCGATTAGATATAGGATCTACATCACCCTACAATAATCTTTGGTTTTGTATGTAGCTTTTAGGCTGTCTCCATGAATGCGGTGCCAAATGTACTAGCTTTGAAGGATGAGAGGTGCACAAAAATGTGCATGCTTAGTGATCCTATCCAACAATCACCATGATGACACTCTCCTTCAGACTTTGGTAGCTTCTTGTGATGAAATCCATGGAGCCTCCTCCCAGTGGCCGACTTGGGATGGATAATGGTTGTAAAAGACACAGGGGTCTTAATTGTTTCCACCTTGTTTGTTGGAAAACCACACGATGCATACAAACCTTTGGACATTAGTTTTAAGGCGATCCCAAAAATCCTTCTTGACTATATGATAAGTTTTCAAAAATCCCAAGTACCCTCATACTAGACAGGTGTGGAATTCCAATAATACATTTTGTTTGATTTTGGAGTTGTTACATAAATATAAAAGATCTTTGTACCATAGTGAATCATTTTTTCCAATATAGAAATGTATACGATTACTATTGGAATTCTGTTGCAACCTTTGAACTAGAGTCCACACTTTTTCGTCATTTTCCCATTCATCCCATAGCTTCTATTATCCAATCGGGTTGGATGGTCGAGATAGCACAAAGAAAGGCCTCAACATCTTCATCATTTCTTGAGAGTGCTCTGCCACAACATTTTGCTTCCCCTTTTATAGGCAATTCCAAAGTCGTAGTCGATATCTTGGTGCCTGTTTTGTTGTTCTTGAGAGATAGTCTTTGTTCCAAGAAGTGAGCTAGGAAGTATCATGATGCATTTTTGACCTTAGAGTGCCCTGCACAGTATTAGGTAGGGGCGCCATTTCTTCCAATGCATGTAGTATTGCCATCATTTCCTTCTCATAAATGGGTTTTGTGCAAGTCCCTACCCTTGGGTAGTGGACTTTCAAAATCCGGGGCCTTCCTTCTTGCATTAGGACAACACCAATTCCCCATTTCCCAGGGCATGTACATTTCCATGATAAAGGTTTTTTGAGTCACGAATTAGGTCAAGAGGCCAGGGCTTTACACACATCACCTCTTTAAAGTTGTTCAAAGTCTTTGGTTGCCTCTCACGGAGTCCATGAAATAAATCCTTCTTAGTTAATTAATAGATTAAAGGGTCTTTGCTATTCTTCCATGGTCTGAACCAGAGCTTGCGGTAGTAACACATCAGAGCAAAATCCTGAAGATTTTTTAATGTTTTTCAGAATCGACCCAGGTCCATCCTTGGCCTTAATCTTGTTAGGTCTTCCACCTTGACACCTTCATGAGATACCAATAGACTAAAATACTCACCATCCTCCTTTACTCCAAAGAAACATTTGGATGGTTTGGCATATAGTTATTTGCTCCTTTAGTAGTTTAGCACCTTGTCAACATATTTGCATGATCCTCCCAAGACTTTCTATAGATTAGTATCATCAAGAAAATACTAACACAAATTTTGAGAAGAAGGGAGCTTGAAATGGATTCATCAACCCTTGGAATGTGGAAGGTGCATTTATGGGCCAAAGGCATGACCAAAATTCATAATGGCCTTCATGAGTTGAGAGTGTTGTTTTTGGGATATATCTTCCTTCCCTTCATTATGATCCTAATGATACCACAGACGGAGATCCAATTTTGTGAAATAGATTGCTCCATGTAGTTCATCTAACAATTCATCAATCATGTAGGAATGGAAACTTATCTTTAATGAAGTGATCTTGTTGAGTTCTCTATAATCTAGACACATCGCCATGGGCTATCTTTTCTTGAATACCATTACCCTTTGATGCAGAGTAAGAACTGGCTAGGTCTAATAATGCCGACCTCTAACATTTCTTCAACCATCGCTCAATTTCACTCTTACGGGCATAAGAGGTATCATGTAGGCTAATGTTAGGAGGAACACTCCGAGAATTAGGCAAATTTCATGATCATGATTAGGAGTGGGTGAGGAGACCTTTAAGAATATCTTCAAATGCTGGAATGCTTATCAATGATCCTTTGGAGATCTTGGGAATAGATGGCTTAGATGTTTGAACATCTAGTAGGCATAGTTGTGCAATGTGCCTTGATGCCCCTTTTTCAATAATTTTTGTCATGTCATTAGAGCTTATCCTTCTTGGGCTACTGTGGTACCTCTTAACTTAATTTATTTTACTTCCAATGAAAATTCATGAAAGTTCTTGAAAATTAAAAGCCATTATTTCCAATGATTGCTATACCCATTAGTTCCTAGTACAACATCTTTACCACCCATGGGTATAGCAATACTTGGACTATTCATTACATATTCCCCATAGTAAGATTGATCTTATTGCATTTTCTGAGCAATTGATAGTTCCTCCATTTACCAATCCATTACTTGAAACTTCTACATTTTGGATATACAAAGCAATTGAGATCTTTGGCTAATTTATAGTGGATGGAGATTATAGATGCTGCCGAATCAAATTGGGACTATTGCCTTTATTTTTGATGTATCCTTGATCTTGAGGGTTTGAGGTGCTAATTCTAGCCAATGCATTACTGCGATATAGGCAGAGTCAACTCTTCAAACAAAATTGCTTCTCGTTTTCATCTTGGATGGTTCTTGTTCTTGTTCTTCTTCCACTCCACAATCTATGTAGAATAAATTATTATCACCACACTTATGTCTTTTCTTTTACTTGTTGTCACAGTTAAAGCGTAAACCTTTTGCTTTCTTTCCTCAATTGTTGGAGGTATCAACCTTGTAGGTTGAAGTGTTTTAGGAGAAGGAGCATTTTCTCTCTATAGATGTTGGGATAGGTCCTTCCAGTAGCCATAGCTTCCATATTTTGCTTTCAACATTTCTTGCCACCTTCAAATTACGTTCTCAGTGATTTGGTTTCCCAAAGGAGAACCTCATGTTAGATGTTATCCTTTAAAGTTCATAAGAATACATCAATCAAGTGCCCACCTGGAATATCGGTTACCTTCATACTCAATCTTTGGAATTTCTCAGTATTAACAATTGGCTGAACCCTTTTGGCCAGGATTTTTCAATTGGCTTAAGAAGGTATTGATCCTTGTATTCTCATAGTGTGCTATCATTTCTTCCATGAAAATTGTCAAGTGGCGAGGTGATTTGCGAGAACAAAGCCATCGATACCAAACAGATTGATTAGGTTCTAAATAAAGAAACAATTTGTACCTTTTGTGTATGTGGCACATTATGGAATCAAAGAATTGCTCCATCATTATCCATGTGATTGGGTCCTTGCCATCAAACTTCTCCATATCAATCTTAGGAACATGGTTGGTCTTCAAACCAAAGTTGGAGTTTCTCATTCTTGATTCACCTTCCTTGTGTCCTCATCATGAATTTCATGGGATACATTTTCACTTTTCGGGTGTCTTCTTTGTTCTGAAATTTCTCCAATACTTCCATGATCTCCCCTTTTAAGGGTTCCATCTTAATTTATCCAACTTTGCTTCCATTGAATCCATCAACTTGCTTCCATTGAATCCATGTTAGTATCCAACTTATCTTCGCTGAATCCATCTTCTTTGTAGTTCATTTTATGTCCCTACGCATTTCTTCACAGCTAAATAAGAGTCCAATTAAGTTTTACAGGCTTATTTGGTGTAAGAGAGTCCCTTGCACAGTGGCATGTTGGCCAAATATCACTTTTGAATCTTGATTTGAGGGTTACGCTTTAGTGATATTTATTTTATTTCTATCTCCCAAGTTTGATATACGGGTATGAAACTTTATTTTAAATAGTTCTCTGATATTTCTTCTGCAATATTTACGAATTCGATCAAGGTGGATTCTTGCCAGAGTGGAATTCTGATGACTTCCGCCACAACTTGCTGATTTTGGCCTTTCGAGGAGATCTCCCTTGTATAACATGCTTAGCACAAAATAATTGATATCAAATTCTAAAATCACCTAAAATACTACAGGCTGTCCACGAGCCAATGCAACCGGTCCCACTCAGTTTGGATGCTCTAGGCAAAGAGTTATGATTGTTTTACCTAGAACACCTTCTTGATGCTAGTCAATAGGACTGATGGGATACCCTATCTTACAAGGGGTGTATCTACCGTTAAGATTATTGGAGAAGCTGAACTTTTACCATAGATACCTTACTAATTTATGTAAATGGCCTCTAGATTTGAGGTGGCTGAAATGTTGAAAATGTTTTATAGTGAAAATTCCGCGAATTACTCATTGAGGATGATTCCATAACCCTATCTTGTCGCGGGTTGTATCTCCGAGAAATTATAAGGTCTCAAGGGATGAATTTTGAACCCAACATACCTTGTTCGTCTACTAAATATCCTCCAAGTTGTTCCTTCTGAAACATTGTAGAAAAAAGTTATATAAAATTCCACAGTGTCTCAAATGTAGCAATGAAACCCAAGACCGAGATGCTGATGCCATATGGTAAGAACCAAACATCAATATAGAATAGAAAAACCTTAGGAAAAGTATAGCGTAGCCAAGAAAAGAGATAGTTTCATATAATAAAGTATAGCCGGGGGAAACCTCTTTACCCCATGAAATGTTCAAGTACAAGATGATTCAAAGATGAAATGTCTCCTTGGCATCATATAGGAGACTAGGAGGTATAATTTACAACTAATGGCCTAAAGCCGACGCAAATAAAATAACATTACTATTATAATACTGGTGGGGGTAATGAGCCAATATTAGGGCTTAGCGAATAGATATCATGTACTCAACTGTATGTCATCAAAGTTTGTTTCATCCAAGAACTTATGGACAACATGTTGTTGTTCTTGTAATATACTCTGCCTTGGTTGTAGATAGAGATCTTGATGATTGTTTCTTGCTTATCCATGATACCAAACACTCACCTAAGTAGAACATTGTTCCAATGGTGCTTCGTCAGTCACCAATACTGGCTTTGTCAAATCTTCTACATCTATGTAGGCAATAAGTGATAGATCTTTCATTTTGGATATCATAATCCAAACTCTTATATTCCTTTGAAATATCTGAGGTCCTCTTCCTTCAATACATGTGATTCCTTTGATGCTTTGCTTGGTATTGCACCTATCTTCATTACATCATAATGCGGATGTTTTCACATGTATTAGGATGCCAATCATTGACCTATATTGCTGATATGTAGCAGACTTTTAAATCCTTCATATTTTCTCAACTTACAATTGGTTTGCATGGGAGTGATAATTGGTTTGCAATCTTCCATTGAACCTCTTTAGCATTCTCCGATATACTTGGTTTGAAATACAAATTTGTGGTTGTTTTGGCCGTGTCGAAGTCGGCGGGAAGGAAAGGATAGTTCTTCAAAGTAGCGACATTTTCAATTCGATACGCGTGTCTTTTTGCTTAAATTTACAGTAACTGTCATCATCACTACAAAGAATAATATCATCAACAAGCTTCAATTAATAAAATATTGCAGCAGAAACTTGCAACCGATTAAGCCAGAGGTTGTTATGCGTACTTCCTTTTATGAACCTTGTTTTTTGTAGATATTTATCTAGTCTATATTTCCATGCTCTAGGAGCTTTTTTTTTAGACCATACAAAGCCTTCTCTAATTTACACACATATTACGTGTTCGATGCATTGAGAATCCTTTTGGTTGTTCAATGAACTTCTTCTTCAAGTTCCCATTTAGAAAAATTGATTTCACGTCTATCTGATATCGTTAACATTTTGGAGCATGCGTAAGCTAAAATCAAATGGATTGCTTCCATTTTGGCAAGTGAGACAAAGTGTCTCTTCAGAGTTGATTCCTTCAATCACACGTGCATATCCTTTACATACCAATATAGCTTTGTTCCTTGTAACTTGTCCATCTTCATTCAATTTGTCACGAAAACCCATTTTGTATTGATCACATTCTTATTCTTTAGTCTTGGAACCAATTCCCAAGTGTCATTTTCTCTATTGATCCAATTCTTCATCCATGGCTATTCCAAAATTCATCCTTGTTGGCTTCTTCAAAGCAGTTTGGTTCAATTGTAGATAAAATTTCTAGGTGTGTTTGATCACGGTGAGCCGGATTTTTCTTATAGTCTCAGCTCCTGCATCTTTGTTTTCCAATAATCTAATCTGAAGAATGATTCTTATGTACTAGATTTGCCCTAGGTGTCTTTGGAGATACTTGTTACGAGACTTATCTTCTTCCGAATTCTCTTCATCTTCATCTTCATCCTTCATCTTCATCTTCCTCTTCTTCTTTCATCTTCATCTTCATCTTCATCTTCATCTTCCTCTTCTTCTTCTTTTTCATCTTCTTCTTCAAAAAGTTGTTCCATTGATTTGTTTTCTTCTTTCTTTGATTCTGGTATGCTTGTTTCATCAATTGTTACTTTGATGCTTTCCACAACTTTGTTTAGTCTTATATTGTAACACTTGTATTATTTCCTTGTACTTGAGTAACCAACAAGTATTCCTTTGTCCACACGAGAGTCAAACTTTCCCTTTCTTCCATCTTCTCTTTTGATGTAGCATTTGCTTCCAAAAACTCTGAAGTGCTTCACATTTGTTGGTCTTCTTTTTCATAGCTTGTATGGAGTTTTATCAGTGTTTTTTTTAGCATTACTCTGTTTTGAATGTGAACTGTTATATGCACTGCCTGTGTCTGAAAAATATATGTCAACTTTGAATCCATTATCATTGTTCGAGCCATTTCTTGTACTGTCATGTTCTTTCTTTCAACAACTCCATTCTGTTGAGGTGTCCTAGTGACGGAGAATTGTTTTTTTATTCCATGATTGCTGCAGTAGTCCATATATTCCTTTGAGGTGAATTCTCCTCCATTATTCGATCTTAAGAATTTAATTCTTGAATCCATCTCATTTTCAACCATTTCCTTGTAGATCTTGAAAATTTTCAAAATCTTATGATTTGTTCTTGAGAAAGAAAACTACAATCATTCGTGTATAATCATAAACTAATAACATAAAGTATCTCTCACCTTTTAATCATTTTGTTGTAGTTGGTCCAACTAGATCAGTATGCGCAATTTCCAGTGGTTTTGTTGTTGAATATTCATTTGATTTGAACATGGTCTTTGTTTGCTTTCCTTGTTGGCAATGCTTGCATAAAGTGTTGGTTGGTTTCATGATCTGTGGCATTTCTCTGACTGCTTCTCTTTTGTTGAATTTGACAAGGTTATCAAAATGCATCTGACCCATTCTTTTGTGCCATATCCAACTTTCATCTTCCTTTCCTATAAAACACTTTTCATTTTCAATTTCGCTTAACACATATATGTTGCTTGAAGTTCTTGCAGCTGTAGAGACCAATTTTCTTGAACCTTCTTTTCTTATCTCACACTTTTGTGAATCAAAAGTAACTTTATGTCCTTGGTCACACATTTGACTCACACTTAAAAGATTATGTTTCATATCTTCCACTAGTA
>SNQJ01S0173627.1:29949-40412 GCA_010110895.2 Picea sitchensis | reverse complement strand
AATATGATGAAAATTTGGAAGACATCATTAGAGAAGAAGCTCAATTACAGAGGCTCCAAGACATCACAAAGCAATTACTACCTCTAGAAATAGAAGAAGGTATGTGTAAACCTTCATCCCAGTCTCATTGCACTTATAAAATGCTTGGTTTGAAATACATACTAGTGATTACAGTTGAAATAAGGGTAAAAGGATGTAAATCATATAGATTGGATGCACAGATTGGCACAAGGTATGTGATTTCCTATGCCAAGTTTCCACTCTTGATTAATAATTATACTACATGTGTAACCTTGTTATCCTACAATGTTGGTTGTGATATGTTGCTAGGGAAAGATTTTGTGAATCAATACTTGTTTTTCACTATATAAAATAATACAGTCACTGTGGTCATTGAAGGTCATAAGGTAACTTTACCATCCAAGACAGACCATATTGAAAGAATCAGGATAGATGAGATTGAACTAGAGGTGCCTGTTTCAATAGACAAAATGGTTAAAGTAAAAATGATAGTGAATGTATGTTGAAAAGAATGGAGTAGAAAAATTAAAAGAAATCATGGATAAAATTGTTAATGGGTGTACATCATAAACTCCCAATGATTTTTGGTTAAGAGAAAAGTATTTTATTGATCGTCCTTATAAGGAAAGTTATGTAGAAGCCCCACAAAAAGATGCATATAACCAAATGTCCGCTTTTGAGCTTGAGTATTGTAAAGAATAAATTGTAGACTTGTTGTAGAAAACGTTAATAGAGCCAAGCAGAAGTTTGTGGGCATGTTTATCCTTTTAAGTAAATAAGCATGTTGAGTAGAAGGGAGGAAGACCAATAATGGTTTAAGATATGTTTTGTAGTGCCTCGTGGACAATACTAGTGGAGATTTCTTCCATTTGGTCTCAATAATGCACCGTTAGAATTCCACTAGTGAATGAAAGACATCTTTCGACACCTGGACTTTGTTATTATGTACATAGATGACATTCTAGTTTGTTCTTATGATTTGAACTAGCATATTAATCATCTGCATCAGTTTTATGAAGTTGTATATAATCATGGACTTGCATTATCAAAGAAAAATATAGAGTTTGGTAAAACAAGAATTGAATTTTTAGGATTGATTTTGGTAGAAAGAAAGGTTGAGTTACATACTCATGTTTTGCAAGCACTTGCAAAATTTCTAGACAAAATATTCGATAAAGTGCAACTTCAAAGGTTTTTACAATGCCTAAATTATATAATATATTTTTACATGAATCGAGCCTCTAACATATATTTCTTGTAGAAGAGGTTAAGAAAGCAACCTCCTCCATGGACATATAAGATGACAACAACTGTACAAAATATTAAACAGAAAGTTCAAAATTTGCTTGCTTTCTCATTACCAAAGTTCAATTTTCCTTTTGTTTTAGAAATAGATGCTTCCAACATAGTATGGTATAGTGTACTTTTGTAGAATAATACACATAGAGAAGAGGTATGCAGGTATGCATCAGATAGCTTTAAAGAAGTAGAACTCAAATACCCCTCTTGATCTAGGTGGATATCAGTGGCCACCCACCTATTCCACGGGCTCGAAAAACAATTTTCCATCTTGGCAGTTTTTCGGGTTCCAAACTTTCGAGGCCGTTTTGAGGCCCTAAAGGACGTTTTTGGGGGATTTGGTGCCCAAATGGTTGCTAAAGGCATTGACCTAAGCCACTTGAAAATCGTTCTTCTCAGTTAGACCTTTCCAACGGTGTATCGAGCGCCCCAAATGAAGATCGTATGCAAAAGTTACGCCCTCTGGAAGTTGACGTATCAACTACCCCCATCGGGGCCCGCAAACCTTTTGGCTTTTCATCTTCCGGGGTTAGGGTTTTGGATTTTGCTCATGTTAAAAATGCCTTTGGAGCCTCATTGTAACAATCTATTCTCACGGATGCAAATAGTCGTAACATCTCTTCTCAGAGATAAGCTGCCACCATTCTAACAAGTCTTTCCCTCTATATTTTACTGTCTTTGCACATTTTCGCTCATTAATAGAAAATTGTGTAGTACTGTATTTCTCTATTTCTGACAATATTTATGTGTATTTCATTGTAATATCTCTGCTTTCATTTCATTCTAAAAAATAATATGGATCAGTGGTATCAGAGCAGGATGATCTTGATCGTTTTTTAGTGCATGCCCCCGACGAGGTCCGAGTATAGCAAGTTGGGTCTCGAGCTTGTCTCTCTTAAGGACAATTGCTTTCGCACACCCAAGAAACCCTCCATGGTGGAAGAAAAGAAAAATGACGGAGCAGAAGATTATATTCATTTGTTGCTTGAGCAAGCTCTCACGCGACAAAGAGGTGAAATGATGGAGAATTTTTCCCACATCCTTCAACGCCTACCGATAGCAGCAGACACATCTTCATCAAGCGACCACTTTGGAGGCACCTTGCCTTTCAAGCTACATGTCGATTTTGATATTCCTATATTTGAAGGTCAGATAGATGTGGATGCCCTAGACAAATGGTTAAATCTGTTAGAAGGTTATTTCTCTGTTCACAATTTTTTCGACAGAGAAAATATCACCTTGGTGCTCCTTAAGGCTCTCCCCCATGTCAAACATTGGTGGGAAACTTACTGGGAGCAAATTTTCATAGAGGAGTCTAGGATATATGGGGTCGAGCCCAAGTGGGATTTTTTTGTGGATGCGGTAAAGGAACAATATTACCCTGTTGGCAACTATGAATATCAATACATGAGATGGACCACACTACGACAAGAGAGGGGCCAAGCAATGCCAGAGTTCACCAATACCTTCCATACCTTGCGCACCAAGCTGGGTATCAAAGACTCTGAGCGACATTTGGTTTTGAAATATCGTGGGGATCTACACAGATACATCCAAACTGAAATGGATTTTTTGGATATCTCATCACTCGGTGTTGCATATCGATATGTTGTTAAAATTGAGCAGAAATTTAGGCACCAGAACAAACAGGAGTTTGGATATGCAAATCCATAACAACCAAAGTATGAGAAAGATGGCCCTAACAAACAGCTTCCTGAAAACCAGTCTAAGCCACAGGAAAAGAAGGGTCATGGGAAGACGAAGAAGGACACTGGAAAATGGTGTGATTTCCACAAAAGCCCCTGGCACAACACTGATGAATCTCGCTCAAAACAATAATTGGTGGTCGAGATCAAAGACAAGGAGTCGAACCTTGATTCTAAATTTGATTATGAAAATATTGGTAAAAGACGGATCATCAACGCAGACCTCACTGTTATTGTCACAACCGCAACAATTCAACCAGAAGAACCAACAAATCTTGAAGAGGGGGAGCACCTTTTTCATTCACAGATGTGGGTGAAGGGGACCCCACTGCATTTTATTGTTGAAAGTGGAAGCCAGAATAACCTCATCTCAACAGAGGTCGTCAAATACTTGGGATTGTCGACAACATCACACCCGCAACCATACAACATCGGGTGGCTTTGCGAGGGACGAGATCTTCGTGTCAGCTAGTAGTGTCGATTGTCATACGACATCCAACCCTTCAAGGATGAGATATTATGTGATGTTGCCCCATTGGATGTCTGTGATGCAACCATATATGTGGAAGCGCCATGCTATTTATGAGTCTCGACCTCGTAGTGTCATTGTTACTTTGGGGGGTCATCTCTACATAATACCAGAGGTAGTTCCAACTATTGTCCCACCTAAACAGTGCCGCAAGGTAGTATCTCATACTAGAAAATTTAAATTCTTCACAATCTGTTCAAAAGGTGCACAAAAGGACACTACAACCACTGCAGCCTTGGTACAAGCACCTTCTATCCAACAGAAGCAGATCGACAAGATTGGAACAAAGGGAAATGATTATTTATGCACACAGTCATCTCATGTAACCAGACTGGTTAAAAAGGTCCAACCCTTCTAGACACAGGTTCATGACAGCCTTCCACAAACTGTGCAGTGTGATGTCTCCAACAAGGCAAGCAACTCACCAAGATTCAGATTCAACAAATGATTCCCTCTCTCCCCCGGGAACTCAACGCAATGGAGATCATTGCTTCCTAAGGAGGGAGGATTGATCCAGGTGGATATTGGTGGCCACCCACCTATTCCACGGGCTCTAAAAACAATTTTCCATCTTGGCAGTTTTTTGGGTTCCAAACTTATGGGGCAGTTTTGAGGCCCTAAACGACGTTTTTTGGGGATTTGGGGCCCAACTGACTGCTAAAGACACTAACCCGTGCCAGTCAAGAATCGTTCTTCTTAGTTAGACCTTTCCAACGGTGTATCGAGCACCCCAAACGAAGATCGTATGCAAAAGTTACGTCCTCGGGAAGTTGATGTATCAACTACCCCCATCGAGGCCCGCAAACCTTTTGGCTTTTCATCTTCCAGGGTTAGGGTTTTGGAGTTTTCTTATGTTTAAAATGCCTTGGGAGCCTCATTGTAACAATCATATTCTTGTGAATGAGAGTAGCTGTCACACCTCTTCTCAAAGATAAGATGTCACCATTCTAGCGAGTCTTTCACTCTGTACTTTTATAGTCTCTGTACATTTCGCACATTAATAGAAATTGTGTCTTACTGTATCTATGTGTTTATATCTCTAATATCTTTCTGTTATATTGTTGGATATCTGATACATCTCTGTACATTTCTTTTTTATATCTCCGCTCTCATTTCATGCCTAAAATAATCTGGATCACCTCTTCACATAAGGAAATATTGGTAGTAAAGTCGGGTATAAAAGGTTCAAATTGTTTTTAAAGCTTGTACATTTTACTGTTAGAACAAACCTTAAGCTGATCAAAATTGGATCCTCGCAAAACCTCTTGTAAATTTCTAATAAACATGTAATTGTTTTTTGTTTAATTTTTTTGGTAAAGTTGAGAAAATGGCCAAAATTTACTTGAAAGTGGAAATGAACCATTGTGATGGTTGGCCTGCCAAGCCAACCTATTAAAAATGAAGGCTCTAGTGAAGAAGGATATCAATTGGGAGATGTGAAGAGAACTTGGGAAGCATGAAGATTAGAGATGAGAACTCAAAGAGTGCAACTTCCTTGAATATTGGAAGATGAAGGAGTGAAGGATCTTGTCCATGATGAGTGAAGGTGTCTCTGAGCCATGACCATCTACAATTTTTTTTAGTGAGTAACAATGCATGAAACTTCTAAGCATGCATAACTCACCCTTTTGATTTTTGGGTTGTGTAAAACATACCCACAACACCATTGCATAGTTCAATTCCTCTTCCACAATGAATCAATTTTACATTATGTTTGATCAATTCATAGTTTTTTTTTTGTGGTGAATGGTAATGGATGAATGAAAATAGTAAAAAGAGGAGACATTATTTTTCTAATTCCGCAATTGGTATCCATGTTGATGAAATGGACATGCCATATGCCCATCGTTTATGGATCATAAGCAAATGAATATTATCTTATAGAATAAAAGACTTCTCGAGAAAGGCAATACTAGATTATTAAGATGGAGTATTTGGTTAGATGGATTTGATTTTGATATAGTCTATAAACTAGGATCCGAAAATTGTTTAGCAGCTCTACTTACTAGAGAAGGAGAAAAAATGGTTCGAGATAGCTCCACTTTGTACCTCGTTATTATGTCATGTTTTTCTAGTCTTGTGGGTGACCTTTAAGTGCTCCACTGTGTAATCTGAATAATATCATGTTGGGCCCTTTGCCTTATCTACAAAGATTCTCTTTTAGAAATTTTGGCACCTTTTACTGACATAAGTCAGTAATGAGTTTACCATATTACCGCGACTCATTCTATAAAAGAAACACTCCTCTCCTCATATAGACATTCTAAGGTTGAGAAGTGAGAGTGAGTAGTAAGAGTCGAGAGTGAAGAGTGAAACCGATTAAAGTCCGAGTCTATAAATCTGAGGGTGAATGTGCAAAGGGGTCACTTCAACTTATGACCTCTATGATTTGAAGTTGCAGTTTTCAACTAGGTGAATCCATTAGAGTCTCCATCTTGTCTGAGACTCATGTCCAACTATATCAATGCTTGTATCTGATTTCTCATAATAAAATATCAATTTCCTAAGTTATGATTCATATTTGTAAGCACGTGTTTGTGTGATTGTATTTTTTCTCCAAATATCTTAAGCATGAGAATAATCCCCTTTGAAGATAAGCAAAACATATAGAGATCATTAGGTTGATTTGTGTGTATCTATGTGTCCTCACCCTTGAAATTTAATGCAATTTTCATAATTTCTTATGAGCCTCTTCCCTCCATTTCTCTATACTTGTTGATTTTTATACTTAATTTGTGCGTATCATTCTTTACAACCATGAATTTGCATAGATAATTTCTATAATACAAACTTAAGATCTTGCATTTTAATCGACTTTAAGCAAGGAATTAATTGATTATTCTTATTGCAATTACATATGGCATGCATATCTTGCATATCTTGGATACAAGAGTTCCATGGATTATCATGAATAACAAAATGGTCACAAAATAATATTTTTCTAGAAAGTAATAAAACTCATAACACCAAATGTGAACTCTTAATCTTCAGTATTTGTATTTGTCAATGAATACTTTTCGAAACTCTTTTTAGTAGGTTATTAATAGTGACATAAATATGTATAAATCAAATTCTCTATGCAAATAATTGATAACATTAATTAGATCACTCATCTAAATAAAACAATATGTAAATAAAGAGCCACCCATGTTTTTATGTTAGTGTTTAAAGATTTACTTGTGTTTATGTTAATATTTTTTTTTGTAAATTAAAATATTGTATTACCTCAAAAAACTGAAAGTCGTACATAGACTAAGGAATTTGGCAGTTGACCTGCCAAAAAGAGGAAACCAAAATCGAAGATAACCAAAATTGTCCCTATCATTGTAGCTATAATATCTAGTTAGTTGTAGTTTATACATAAGTGGTTTGAAATCCTTTTAAAACTAATCCTAAGAAACTTGAAAGAACAAAACTGAAACATGGACAAAAGGAAGATCATACACTAGAAGTATCGTTGCCTCCATCGCTAGTAGGGGATGATTCCAAGCTGGAGCGAGGATGAAAGGCTGACGACAAACTGGGAAGTGACTGGAAGCAGGATTGCCTGCTAGTGAATAAAAAGAACGTCTAGTTGGTGGTTGATGTTCCCCTGATGAAACAATTGATCCACTACGTCTCTGTGAATGTCTAGGAGAAAATTGAGGTGCTCCTCAGAGAGACTATGCATAGTGGAATCAAGAAAGTCCTTTGGTGCTCTATTGGCTTCCTGAAGAGGGATCAACGAGGCTTCTTCCTCAATGTTAGGATAACTCTAGTGGCATGTCGATGGGTCGCATGGAGAAGCTTGGCTGCTAAATTGGCCCAAGTTGAGCAGGCTAAATTGGCCCAAGTTGAGCAGGCTAAATTGGCCCAAGCTAATATACCTATGTTCGCTATAGACTGAGCAAGCTGCTAAATTGGCCCAAAACGCGGCATGGACGGTTCCGCTATGTCCTCAGAAGGTGGGGCAGACGAGTCCTCCTTTATGATAGCACAACTCCAATTCTCCTCTTCATTGCTAGTATCCACGCCTGACACTTCTGCAGTGGGGTCGACTTGAGGAGAAGACTAACTCAGAACATTTGCAGGGACATTGGCATTTTTGTGGCGATTGGCAAGATATCTGAAATGGTCTGGACCTCTGCGAGAACGACGATGCTCGCGAGGCATGACGCCAAGGATGAGAGAAACGAACAAAGGAGGGGAAAAATCAACTAGGAGTTGGGCACGAATTAACCTCTCCAGAAGAGAAGACAAGCGTGCACACAAAGTACAAAGAAGAATCATGTCAAGAGTAGCTGAGCGGCGCATAGAAATATTCCCATTCCAACACATTAAGGGAGACATAAAATCGGAGGCGATATTGTCCTCTGTAGTACCACTCCCAATTAAACCCGACGTCATCTTGAACCAGAGCATCAAATGTCCCATGGAACAAAATCTTCTGACAGATAACCTTGTATTAATGCGCGACCTCGAGAATTGAAACATGAATAAGAGGGACATGTAGAGGTTGTCTTTAATTGCATGGCTAGACGTGTGTCACCCCATCCGAAGATATTTATGTTAATATTAATTAGACCATTCATATATATAAAAACATTTACTCATATCTTTATGTTAATGTACTCATATGTTTATATTAAAATTAAGTAGAACACTCATACAAATTCACTCATGTTTTTATGTTAGTGTCTAAAGATTCACTCATATGCCTATGTTAAGATTAATTAGAACACTCATGAAAATAAAAGTAAAATGTAAATAAAGATTCACTCATGTCTTTATGATAGTGTCTAAAACTTCATTATGTCTTTATGATAGTGTCTAAAACTTCATTATGTCTTTATGTTAGTGTCTAAAACTTCATTCCTATTTATGCTAACATCATATTTTATATTTATATTTATGGTTTGTATTTTGTGAAGTTTTAATGAAAAATTATAATGAGAGGAAGAAATACAGATTCATTCATACGTTAGTGTCTAAAAGTTTATTTGTATTTATGTTAGCATTTATTTTATATTTTTATTTGTATTTATGTTAATATCTATTTTATATCTTTATTTGTAATTTGTGTTTTGTAAAGTTTTGATAATAAATATTTATAATAAGAAAATGAGTATTTTAAGAATTTTGTAAAAGATATTAGATATAAAAATTGATAAATTAATAATTTTTTTTTAAATATAAAAAAAAATATATTAAAAAACTATAAATCAAATGATTGAAAGTGAAATATAATTTTTTTTTTGAATATTAAAATGATTTTGATGAAAAAATATATTAGAATGATATTTTTCTTCTAAATAATATTAAAAAACTTATTAAAATAATTAAAAATTTCGAAAAATATTAGAATGATATTTTTATTTAAAATAATATTAAAATTTTTATTAAAATAATTAAAAATTTGGTGAAGAAATGTATTAGAATGATATTTTTCTTCTTAATAAGAAACTTATTAGAGTAATTAAAATTTTAGTTGATTCAAAATAGTAAACTAGAATACACAATTTAATGCAATTATGATATAAGTTGGTGAGATTGGATACTCAATTCACATAAAGATAAAAAAAATATAAAACACATATTCACTACAATTATATATTTCTCAAATTTTACAAAATATTTTTACAAAACCAAGCATCACATTCGTGTGGCAAACACCTTGATCATGGTAAAGATGGAACATCAATTAAAAGACACATTAAGAAGTCTTAAAAATTGAAGAGTCCAAATTTTACTAAACATTTTTACAAAACCAAGCATCACATTCGTGTGGCAAACAACTTGATCATGGTAAAGATGGAACATCAATTAAAAGACACATTAAGAAGTCTTAAAAATTGAAGAGTCCAACTCTTTAAATAAGTTGATTCAAAATAATACGCGAGAATATACAATTTAATGCAATTATGATATAGGTTGGTGAAATTGGATACTCAATTCACATAAAGATAAAAAAATATAAAACACATATTCACCACAATTATATATATTTTTCAAATTTTACTAAACATTTTTAGTAAACCAAGCATCCTTGAATAAGGATGATGATTTTAAAATTAGTGATACTTGGTTATCTCGTTTGCATAGTCATTATAATAAACAACATTCGCAATATAATGTGTGAAAAATATTTTTTTTAATAAAAAATAATTAATATATTAAATAAAATAAAATAAACATTATATATTTTTATCATTATTATTTTTTAATTATTTTATATATTTATATTTTTTAAGTAAAATTTGTATAAAAAATCTACTATTGGAAACTGGTATAAAAATAGTTGTTCCTTGAAGCGTGAGTAGCAATTGTTGGAAACCAACTTCACTCCAGTTGCATGTTCATGACTACGCTAACTAGAAGACTTCGACAAAGGCAGTGCCCACTCACAACATTTGACATAAGACATATACAAAATGACAAGACCCATACTCTGTCCATTGAAATTAAAATTGAGGACACTGAGGAACATTAAACCATATACAAAATTCAAAACTGCAAGACCAAAACAAAAGAAAACCTAGAAGAATTTCATGCCTGGCGCCAATTCTGGACATAAGGGAGTAGGATGGGCGCCCTTGCCTCCTCCATCACATGAGAAAATGCAGCTTCACGAGTGTAGCTGTAAGGTGTGGCTGTGGGTGTGCTTTTTTATTTTTTCTTTCTAAAAGCTCAATACGAAATTTCAAATCAGATACCTCGCTACGCAGCTTGAAGACCAATTGTTGAAGAGTGGAGAGGGCTCCAAGAATGTGCTGCATGTTTTCATCGTTGTTGTTGCTCCTCACGCCTACTTGTGACGATGCCAGAGAATGCTATGCTGAATTGTCCTTGTGGTGAACTGTATGACTGCCACTTGTAGGATTTCTGTGAGTGCTGGGTGGAGGGCTCTCAGATGAAGTCCAACCCCGAAG
>SNQJ01S0173624.1:20329-33015 GCA_010110895.2 Picea sitchensis | reverse complement strand
ACTCACATAACCAGATCAAAGATCAACACACCGATGTTTTCACGTGGTAAAACCCCTACGGGGAAACAACCAGGGCCCTAGCCAACGCGACCACTTGGAGCAGTTTATTAATGCAAAAGAAAAAGATTACAAAGAGATTTTCTCATAATCGATCATCGGGAAATGACCCTCCATGCTCTTTAAATATAGGTCATGGACCAATCGGGTGCTAAGCCATGAATCAATGGTCGTTAATATCGAGGAGAGTATGAATCATCAGATCACTCTATGTCGGGAACATATTGTGACCGTCGTATTTCCTAACTACAAATGCATACTAATGCATACTAAAGAAACACACTTTTACCTAACAACACATTAGACCAAGTAGATCTTAACTAACTCCTAAGTGTATAAATATCCTAACAGTAACTCTGGTAAATAACCAGGAAATTTCTTGAAAGGGGTTCTTGAACAAGTTAACCTAGAATTTGGTAATATCTTCAAGGATGGCCGCAGGATTTTCCAAGAATTCAGGTAAGAGATCCAAGCCATTTTCATGTTTTTTCAAGAAGTCCCTACAATCTTCACCTTTGAAGGTGAGTCTTTGCTCTAGGAGTTTCAACATTTTACGGAACACTTGAGGTGAAAGAGAGACGGGAGAATGGTCTTGGATTTGAATCATCTGCTGACTTGGTATATACTTCTCAATGCACCACGAAACCGGTTCCTTGTAGTCAAAAAGTTCAGGAACACAACCTGCATGAGAAATTTCGTATGTCCAAATTACTTCCTTCTAAGAAAAAGGGGATGAATAATAAGAATACACTCTAGACCACTGAAAGTTCTAGTCCTCTCGTCCAAAAATGTTCAAATTATCTCCATAGAACTGTTGTCGAGTTGTTGTTTCCATAAGTTGATGAGACCGTTCTTTTGATCTAGATAATATTTGAAATGAGCGCTTGAGAGATATAATATAATCTTCCGCAAATCATGCTTTAATGTGGTTTAATAAGAAATATCCTTGAGCCCTTCACTTATTAATGACAATCTTTACAAGACCTGCATGATGATTTATTATCATTAAACCATACTAAATGCATATTGGGAAAAGTGTGAAGGTGGCAGGGACGAATGAGAGGAGATAGCATTTGGGACTTTTGTGAACCCGCCAAGACAGGAACCCGTGAACCCGTCATTGCAGAAGTTTGAGAATTGGATAATTGTTGTAACGTGGTTGGTTGGACTCAATATAGGAGAGATGAGATACTTAGGAGATCGGGGATTCCAATGGTAAAAATGTATATTTCGGATCATTTGGGTACAAAAGGTATGTCACATAACAAGGGATATGAAAGATTGAAACCAGTGAACCCGGGAACCCGTGACTTCCAAAAAGGCTAAGTATAGGATAATGTGGTGGTCAATCGGACTCATGATGTGAGAATGTGGATGGAGATGGGGATCCGCGAGCCCACGAACCCGCGAACCCGTCGTTTTGGAAAAACGACTAAGTATAGTAACTAGAAAGGGAGAATACAGGGGAAAAAAGAAAAGGAGAATTTGGGTAAGTATAGAAGAGGGAAAAAGAAATGGAAAAAAGAAGTTGGGAAAATAGAAAAGGGGAGGGGAATTTCAGAATAGGGAATTGATATCAACAATTTTCTCCAACTGTGGGATGATAACCCCCTATGGGTTGTCAAGAATCCATATCCTTTCATGACCAGGTGCTTCTGCCTATTGGGCTTTGGAGTCAGAGTAAAAATATACAAAATAAAAAATAAAATTATGTACAATGAGAATGAGTAATTCTTAGGAGAAGAAAACTTTCAAAATTTTCCCATTGACAGGAAACATTAATATTTTACCCTTCACGTCTTGGAGTATATAGGAATTAAAACTCAAGATCTTCTCGATCGCGTATGGTCTGGTCCAGAGTGCTTCAAACTTTGTATGAATTGACGGTTTCTCCTTGTCCTTGTTCCAAAGTAACACCTTCTCTCCCTTCTAGAAATTCTTTACAGTTTTTCTCTAATCAAAATATATTTTGACGCTCTGTTGCCTCTGAGAATTTCGATTCAGGGATTTGCTTCATTCTTCTTCCAACTTCAACAACTAATTGATTCTCCTGTAGATGGGTGAACTATCATTTGTATCTTTGGTATTAACCACATAAATAAATGCATTGATCTCGAGGTTAATCGACATTTTTTCTTCTTCCACATAAACCAATACATATGGAGACATCTCGGTGCTATCCTTCAAAATCGTTCTCCTTGCCCATAATGCATCTATCAGCTTTAAATGCCAATTCCTTTGGTTCTTGTCAATGGTTTTCTTCAGTATATGAACAAGTGTTTTGTTTGTGGATTCAGCAAGGCCATTACCTTGTGGATAATAATTAGATAATTGACCCATGATGATTCCATATTATTCGAAGAACTCCATAAAATTCGACCCGATGAAAATCGAACCATTTTCTGTGATAAATTTATCTGGGACACCAAAACTCGACATAATGTTGTCTTTGAGGAATTTAATTTTCTCTTCAGCATCATCCTTCTTTAATGCCACCTCTTCTGTCCATTTCGTGAAATTATCTATAGCTATGAGAATTTATATATGCCCCTTGCTAGACTTCGGATTAATTGGCCTGACAACATCAAGTCCCCATTGGGAGAATGGTTGTTCTACAATTATGGGTTGCAAAGGCATTGCATATCTCTTCATTTTTTTTGAAAACTATTGGCATGACAAACACATCCTTATTGTGGCATACGAGTCTCTAAAAATTGATGGCCAATAGAATCTTGCTCTTATTATCTTGTGGGAGGTTGCAGTAGGTGCAAAGTGTCCACCACATATTCCCTCTTGAAATTCTCTTATTAGTTCTTGGGCTTGATTTTCATCAATGCATATCAACAATATACCTTCATAATTTCTCCTAAACAGTATGTCAGCAATCAATACATATTGATTCACCTTTATCTTCAATGTTCTTTGCTCCTTGGGGTTCACGGTGACAAGAAATTACCAGATCTTAAGTAGAATATAATATCTCCATACCATTCAGAATCAGATAATGGTTCCCTGACTGAAATTGAAATCATTCCATCGACCAAATTTCCATTCACGATGAACTTACATAAACCTTGTCCTTTGATATCTTTTAATTTAGGTTTAAACTTGATATCATATTCTTGTATCTTTGCCAACCAGTTTGCCCATTTTCCTTCTCTCAATTGTTGATTCAGAAGCATCTTCACTAGTGATGAGGTAACATAAGCAATAACATGGGAGTTCAATATGTACGTGTGAAAGTGTGCTACTTCTTTTACAAGAGCCAAGGCCTTCTTCTCCAGTTTTGAATACCTCAACTCATAGTCATGTAGGGGTTTGCTCATGAAACTTATTGGGAGTTCTTCTCCTTTGATATTCTTCTGAGTAAGAACATATGCAACAAATGTATCTGTAGTAAATGAATAGATGCTGAAATCTCTTTGAAAGTCCGAAATAATGAGGACATGAGCAGTGGTGATTTCTCCTTTGATATTATTGAACTCATCTTGAGTATCCGATGTCCATTCGAACCTCTGCTCCTTTTTCCACAACAAATTGATCGGCTTCACGATACTTGCATAGTCAGGAACAAATCTTCACAAAAAAATGTTCTTGCCGAAAAATGATTGGAATCCCTTCTTGGATGTCGGGGGATTGATCTCATTTATTGCTTTAATTCTTTCCGGATCTATGTAAATATCTTCCTTGCATACAATATGGCCCAACAGTTTTCTTTGAATCACAACGAACAAGCATTTCTTTGGATTCAGAGAGACACCATAGAATCTACATCTTTCAAAAACCTTTCTCAAATGATGGATATGATCATCCCTTTTCTTTGAATGCTCTATCAATTCATCTTGATAGTCTGCCATAAACTTTCCTATCAACTCATTGAATGCATGATCCATGGCCCTCTGGAAAGTGGCTCCAGCGTTCTTCAAACCAAAGGGAATTCTAGCATATGCATATGTCTCCCAAGGTGTGATAAATGTTTTGTTTTCCCTATCTTCCTCAGCCACCAAAACTTGGTTATATCTAGAAAAACCATCCAACATGGACATGTAGGCCGATCCAGTAACTAGCTGGAGAAGGAACTCCATATTAGGCAAAGGAAAGTTATCATTTATGCTTTCTTTATTAAGGTCTATGAAGTCAACACACATCTGGATTTCCCCATTATTTTTTCTTACAATCACAGGATTTGAAATCTATTATGAGTGTCTAATGGGATAAATTATTCCTTCCTTATTCAATTTATCTACTTCAATCTTTATCAGAGGTTTCAACTTGGGATTCATCATCATTTTTTTTGCTTCACTGGCTTTGCTCCTTCCCTTAAAGGAATGATATGTTGGAATATATTTTTATCATAAGCTTTTAAATCATCATAGGCCTAGGAGAACACATCGATGTATTCTTTGAACAAGGCAACATATTGATTAGATTCCTTAGTGGTGCAATCAAATCCCAAGTTGATATATTTCGGGGAACTGTGAGTTCCAATATTGATTTTTCTCGTTTCTTGCACTTTTCGAATTGAAACTTCTTCAAGGAGATTCTTATCATGATATTCTTTCGTAAAAAGAGATTCATATTGTATACAATATTTGGGGACAACAACCAAGTGATCTTCTTCATCATCATCATCATTTAACAAAAAAAATTCCAGTTGTTCATCATTCTCAAACATTTGCAAGTACTCAATGTTATCGGGAATGGATGGTCGGAAATCTCTTTCTACTTGGAAAGACATTTTTCTTTGGATATCATATGGGTTTGACAATGAGGTTGCCAAGGATAGTGAATCTTCCTTGTGATTCTTATCCCTTGGAATAAAAGAAATGTTGAAGGAACTAAAAGATTCCATCAATTCGTTAACTCTTTTGAAAGACAACTTAAGTATTTCCTTTTTTATTTTATAACTCTGGGTAACCTGATTGATGAAAAACTCTGAGTCTCCATTTACAATTAGATGTTCTATTTTCATTTCATGTGCAAGGATCATCCCCTAAATCAAGGTTTCATATTGTGCCTCATTAGTAGTGCACGAAAACTCCAGTATAATAGCGTGAGGATGCATAGTATTACTTGGACTCATAAGAACGATTCCAACTCCATTCCCAGAGCTTGAACAGACTCCATCAAATGACATCCTCCAATACCCTTCAAACGGATATTCTTGATTCTCCATGTCTTGCACTTCCTCTAGACTTTCATTAAGCTCTATGTCTAGGATAGCATAGTTTCCAATCCTGACATCTATATAATCCTCCATCAATTCATTTTCCTTATTTTTGAAGGAGAAGGGTTTTCTAGGTTCACGGGGAACTTTAATCATTGTTCATTCATTTCCTGACAACATCATATAGCTTCCATCATTCATTATATATCCTCTGATCATAGATGTCCAGTCTCTTCCCAGCACAACTTCGTATTCCAGAGGAAGGTCTACCACAATAATATTGAAAACTGTAATGATATGGGGGTTTGTTGTAATCCAAGCATAAAATTCCTTGATTTCTCCATAAGATGGCACTTTTCTAGAATCAATTGCATATATACTTCACCGATTTCATAATACTTGGTGAAACTCATGCCCAATACTTCCATGACCGCCAATGGCATGATATTGTTCATCGTCCCAATGTCAACTAAACAATTATGTAGTGCAACATCATGATTTTCAATAGAAATGTAAAAGGGAGGAATTTTATCTCTCAGCTTAGTAGTTGACTAGCTAGGGATTTGTTTTGGACTGGTAACAACACCTTCTGCTCTTTCAGATGGATCATCAAAAAACTTCAAAATGTTTTCTCTTTGTTGGGGAATCTTCACCACTTCTGTAAAGCGTAGGGTTATACTTAATTTACTCAAATCCTCTACAACATTATATGTCATTTGAGTGGAGTTTGAAATCATGTGTTTCCTTTTACTTCCAAAGTTATCCAACACTTTCTCATTTTTTTTCCTTTTCTTTTTGGTTCTCTTTATCAGAATCGCCTTTCTTTTTTGGTCTATTTACAAATCCTCTTGTTTGGGCGATGTTTTCTTGCACGTTTGGATTGTTGGCACAGGGGCAGACTCGGGGTTCAACGCTACAACACCTCACCAACAAATCCCTAACTACCGGCCCTTTCGGCAACACCTACGAAGCAGATGAAGTCTCACTCGAGGTAGAGGCAGGGGTGGTTGCAAGACTCAAGTGTCTACAACCTTAGCTGGGACACAGATCTGTGATTATATCGCGTACAAATCACTTAGCATTGGTCAATCATTCATGTTCAACACTTATTATGCTTCGCAATTAGCACAAAGCATCGCAGTGTTCAAAGGTATTCCAACACTTAGCCACAGTAAAATAGATCAGGTCTAGTAGTTCAGCACTAAGCATTCTCATACATGTCATATCCCACTATTGACATACATCTAGGAAGAACAAAGAATTAATAGATCTATCTAAATATATCAAGGCACTTAGCAAAAGAAGAAATAAACACATCAAGCCAAAGAACAAAGCATCACACACAGATTTATGTGGTTCACCCCCACCCTGGGGCTATGTCCACCAACTCCTCTTCTTTATTAGTGTCTTCAATCGGTTATAGCACAAATCCACTCAAAACTCTTACTTCGCACAGGACAGAAGATTTGCGCAGCTCGCTAGATCCTTCTTCCTTTCACTTCAGACAAAGCCTTCTACAACCTCTTACAACACTTTCACTTAGCTCTGCAAGCCTCTTACAAGCATGCATAGAGCATTTACAATCCACATCCGATCACACAGATCTAACTACTAGCACTAATCCATCGACCATCCTTACATTGCCTAAGTATCTATTTATACATTACAAAAGTGGGCTTGAGCATGGGTAAACCCATGGGCCGACATCCCTTTCCCATTACATTAACCCAAAACCCTAAAAGGGGCCCAAATTTGGACCAAGATCCCTTTGCTTGGCGCTCCTTCTTTGACTAGCTGTCGAAGTCCCAAAATAGGTCAAAATGACCAAGGTTATCCCAAAACTTGGTCAAGGGCCAACAAGGATCGTTGTCTCCCTCTTCAAATATATACATGCATGTCTCACATCCGCCCATCTCCATGGTTTTGGAGCTCTCATCAGGTGAGTAATAATTATTTTTCTCAATTAATTGCTCATCATACACATCATACATAATAGTCACATTTGGAGTAGGATGTCTGGGAACCCTTGGTCTTTATAGATTATACATGTTTTCAAACCTCTGTTTTTTTGGGAGGATTCCTCCTTTGCTCTAGCATTGGCATTCTTGGATTTGGCATGTAATTATATCCCCTTCTTAGCCTGGTTATATCGTTCTGCATTTGTTTGATGGTTCTATTCATCTATGGAATTTTGATTCTTTGCTTAGTTTCATGTGTCGCCAGAGGGTCAACCTTTACATCCGGTATGGTTCCCTTGAAAAATCATCTTCCCATCATTTGGTTTTGAGCCGATCAAGGCTTGAATTCTTCGTTCTTTCTTGAATTGGAAGCTCCTTGATTATCAATATTTAATGCTCTCAGCTGCCTTTGTAATATTCCCAGTATAATGTCGGGGTAGGCACTCATTTCAATCATAATTTATTCCATATTAGTGGCTTTAATCATTGTTGCCTCCAAGGTATCCATTTGGGATGTTCTGATAGAATATTTTACATTCAGAGGAATTTCATTCTTATAAAACCGAGAATGATTGGGTCATTTGGTCTTTTATCTTCTGGAATCCTACTCAAGGTTTTATTGAACCTGAGATTAAAATCTTGTATCCTTTCATTCTTCCTCAAACCAATCTAGGTGAAATCGTTGAGAATGGTATGGTAAGCAATTGGAGGGGAAAACATAGTCAAGAACGTAGCTTCAAGGTCATTAAATGAGTGAATGGATCTATTGGGCAATGATGTATACCATTCATACGCTCTTCCTGATAAGGTTTGCAGAAACAACCTTACCATGACATTGTCATACTCAACATGGTGAAAATCACAAACATCAAGAAATAAGTCCAGATGCCTCTTTGCATCGATTGCTCTGTCTCCAAAACATTCCTTTAAGGTGCCTTTAGGGAGAAAAGGGAGATCATGTTTCTCACCTATAATATTTAGAGGGGAATCTCTTACCCTCCTTCGATTTTCAAATACTGGGTTTCCCTGATTTCTTGCAGCATCTCTTCCATCTCCTTGTCTCTCCTCATGATGCTTGTCTCTGGGTTGTTCATTTCTTTCTTCTATGTTTAAGGAGATTCCAGGGATAGGATTTTCACTTCTAAGAATAAAGAGATTATTTCTTTTACTTCTGGTAATGGGTCCCTTATATTTGTCTATATTCGTCCAGCTTCAATCCTGACCTTGTTCTTGTGTTTCTCTAGCTAGCCCTTGATTTCTTCGATCTTGTCGTTCCTCACTCCTCTCTCTTCAAAGGATTTCTCTTTATTCTTATTGGACTAAGATCTGCCAAGATATTTCTAACTCTTCTCAGGTCTTGGTTGTTGTTATTACCATATTGTACAGCTGATGTAAAATGTTTCGTTGATTATTCAATCCAATTTCCAAATGGGGTTGATTACCCTAGCGAAAAGTCATATATTCTTTCAAAAATGCTAGACCATGTTCCAAATTTCAATTCATCTCCCTAGTATAGTCGCAATTTTTTTTGACTCTTGAATCTGTTAGGACCGAAACGACAACCTCACAAGGATGTAAATCCCTCTGCATTTTTATAGAGGTGGTACTCCTCTTTATATGTTCTTGAGATTTTCAAATATTCAAAATGTGGGACTTCACAGAAGTCTGTTGCAGTAATTCAAAGAAACAGAAATATTACAAGAAAATAAAAGGAAAATGTTTTCTTTTTCTTTTTAAAGAAAGTTCCTGCGAAAGGACCAGGAATTAAACATTTCATACATTTAAAGAAAATAGCAAAATTTCCTCACATCCATCATAGTTTAGGATAAATATTTCTGATCACATAAAATAAAAAGAAGATGATCAACATGCATAAGAGAACTTTAACAGAGTGGACAGATGGGAAGCTCAAATAAATATAATGATATATCAACCTCAAATACTTTATATTCTAAAAACATGGTTACAAAGCACAATTGAGATTGTTCCCAAAGTAATTCTCTTGAAATTTCCAAAAATATATATATAGTCTGTTACATATTCTTTGAAATTGTAAATGTGTTTGTCTTAAAGACTAGGATTGGGGCTCCTGTGGACCATAAAGAAATTAAATAAAAGAAATAATCTTTTAGAAGGAAGACAGTGGACGACAGAAGGATCAGTAAGACCTGGTAAGAAGAAAAAAGGAGTTCTCAATCTTTGGTTAAACCTTTCTAGTGAAAGAGGTGGAATAACTAGATGAAGGACTTGATAAAGAAAAGAAGGATTTGATCAACATAAACTTACTATGATGTTCTCTATGTCTTCATTTTCTCACTAATGTCCTTTTATAGTTTTAATCAACGGTTACAGGAACCGTCTCAACTTCTACCTGCTCTTCATTTGTCATTTTATCGATAGCTTTCTTGAACCATTCTTCGATGTAACTTTTCATAAGTGCCATGTTGATTTCATGCCATATTTTAATGTTGAACAACTCGCCCTCCAAGTCTCAGAGATCAAGGGAAATTCCATGTAATGCTTCTTCAATATCCTGATTCTTTATGGAGTAATCCACTAGCCAGTTATCTATGGCGTTCTCATCATATTCAATTATACCATAAAATTTTTCAATTGACAATCCTTTAAAAATCTCAACTTGCTCATTGAACTGTTGTTTTGTTAGGAACAATTATTTGAGTATCAACTTGGGATGTTGGACTTTGTTAGTGCTTCCGGCTAGGTCCACCTCCGTGAGCCTTTTGAATAGCTCTTATCTCCTTGTTATGGCTTGGTTTCACACCTGAATGATGTTGTTCAAGTTATTTATTTTCTCTTTCCATCAGACATTCAACTGCTTGATCTGACTTGGAGAGGGAAGGTCCTCCTCTCTTCTCTTTAGATCTGACATGTTGGAAAATTTAATACCAAAGGTTACCACGACATCAAGGTAGAAACCTTCTTCATTTTTTAGGTTGACCTGTAAATATTCATAGAAGGCATGTGCCCTCGAGCCAAAATAAATCATGCTCTTTGAAATTTCCCAAGCTTATGTAATCAGTGCCATTATTTTCTTGATATTATTCTCCACATAGCTCCTGGATGATGTGAGTAAGCTTGAGGATCCTTTTAATTTGGTTGTGGGCATGGTGGGTCCAAAAATTTCCAAAGGGCTGGCAAGAAGTGGAAGAGGCATCAATGTCTCTTCCAGTTCCTTAATCCATTCCTTTAACTTTATATTTTCCGCTTCAAGACCACCAATCGAGTCGTCCAATTCATTGTCAATTTCTTTATGTATTCCGAAAATCTAGGAAGGCCACATATTTCTTAGGTTAACCTATGAACAAGACTTCCACTTTTTATTCTTCACATCAATATTCTCAATAATTTCTTTCTTATATTCGTTCTCAAAGACAACACTTTGAAATACAAATGATTCTTCTTCATCAAATATCTCATTCTCAACAATTTCTAACGACTGATTCTAGTGGGCCGCACCTCCTGGTTGATCAATGTTAGGAAAAAAGTTCTCAATGTCAACCTCGGGCTCCATATCTTCGATGGAGAAGCTATTGATGTCAGTTTTGACACAATGCTCTTCTTCCTCTTGTACGATATTTTGCCTCTTCTTCCTTTGAGGAAATTTATGTGAGCTTTCAATTTTTCTTGGAGGAGGGTTCTTGTCTCCCCCTCAGCCTGAACTATCGTTGATTACGTTTTTAGATCGGTGGGAAGCTGGAGCACTGATCCGAGGTGTTTTAGTATTAGGAGTAACAGTTGGGGACTGGGAACTCTTCTCGTTGGTACCCTTTCCTCTCTATCTATAAAATTCATTGGTACTGAGTATTGTCTCTAAGTCGGCAACAGTGTGGGTAGGATTGCCTAGGTTATTATCTTCTTCTTCTCCTAGAACAGTGTGGATAAATGAATTTTTAAAACCCACTGCTAACATATGTTCCAAAAAGATTTTGTTAGGGTCAAACCCTCTAATCTTTTCAACATACATGAGATTCAAGTTGTGGAAGTGATTTGCAAATTCATCAATTTTGTTCATACTTTTGAATACAAAATCCCCAATTTTCCAAGGCAAAGGTATGAATTTCTTTTTTCTTTTTTCATGAAAAAAGTGCAGCAAAAAGTTATATTTCCTTGCAACTTCTGTAAAAACATTTTTTCGAATATATGGCATATAAGAAAAGATGGATTTTCCTTAGAACCGAAAATCCCGATGACATTGTATTTTTCCATTTTCTACAATGTCCCCTTTTTATCCAGGAATTTACTAGCCTGAGTAGATATCCTTGGGGTATCTTTTCCAAACAACAATCCTTTAAGAACCGAGACAAATTCATTGAAAACTTCATAAAAATGCAGGGAAGATTTATGCCTCCATAACACTTGGTACCAAAATGTCACAAGGTCAAATTCACAATTCACCTTCTTGCATATAGACAATTTAGGAAATTGAGAGCAATACGCTATCGCCAAAGACAAATACGAAGCCATAAATAATTTCTTATCCTTTTTATACTAAGACAATTGGGAAGATATTTCAATGGAAATCAACTTTCCCCAATCGAAAATGGCCTTCTCCTTAATAGGATAATATATAAAGAATCATGCGGGAAATGTTGGCAGTATTTTCTTAGCCTGTAACTCTGGCAAATAACCAGGAAATTTCATGAAAGGGGTTCTTGAACAAGTTAACCTGCAATATGGTAATATCTTAAGGGATGGCAGTGGGATTTTCCAAGAATTCAGGTAAGAGATCCATGTCGTTCTCATGTTTTTTCATGAATTCCCTACAATCTTCACCTTTGAAGGTGAGTGTTGGCTCTAGGAGTTTCAGCATTTTACAGAACACTTGAGGCGAAAGAGAGACGGGAGAATGATGTTGGAGTTGAACCATCTGCTAACTTGGTATATACTTCTCAACTCACCAGGAAACCAGTTCCTTGCAGTCAAAAACTTCAGGAACATAGCCTACACGAGCAATTTTGGGCGTCCAAATTACTTCCTTCTGAGCAGAAGGGGATGAATAATAAGAATATGCTCTAGAGCACTGAATGTTCTAGTCCTCTCGTCCAAAAATGTTCAAAGTATATCCATAGAACTGTTGTTGAGCTGCTAATGCCATAAGTTGATGAGAGAGTTATTTTTATCTAGATAATATTTGAAATGAGTGTTTGAGAGATATAATATAATCTTTTTCAAATCATGCTTTAATGTGGTTCAATAAGAAATCTCCTCGATCCCTTCGCTTATTAATGAAAATATTTATGGGACCTACATGATGATTTATTATCATTAAACCATACTAAATGTGTATTGGGAAAAGTGCGAATGTGGAAGGGATGGAAAAGAGCAGATAACATTTCAGACTTTTGTGAACCCGCCAACCCGGGAACCCGCTGACCTACCATTGCAGAAGGTTGAGAATTGGATAGGTTTTTAAACATGGTTGGTTAGACTCAATATAGGAGAGATGAGATACTTAGGAGCTCATGGAGTCCAATGGTCAAAAT